>BMAU01021068.1:295000-451535 GCA_019973935.1 Trichonephila clavipes | reverse complement strand
GACCCTTAGATTAGTGTTTCTCAAACTGTGGGGCGCGCCCCCCGGGGGGCGCGATATACATACAAGGGGGCGCAAGCATATCGAAAATAAAAGATTTAAAAAAATTTATTTACTAGAATGAAGTAAAACAAAATACTTTCTGACATAATAAAAATAAACACATTTACACGGAAATAATATATATATATACACTGCTGGACAATTGCTAAGGACGGATCACAAATTGCTATGTAGCATAACATTAAGTGAGACATGAGGCCTAGTGGGATAAAATATAGTTGCCACACTGTTCAGACATTAGAATAAAGAATATTTATTGTTCTGGAAAGTACAAAATCTGTGAAACATCTGAAAGAAAAAAAATGTTCATTTGATCTGCGTACAGAGAAATGGAACAATGCATCTAAAAGTCAGCAGACACCTTAAAGAAAGGTATCAGTACGGGATATGTCCACCGTGGAGTGTGATGCAACATTCCACACGTCGTACCATACTTTGCACAACATTATCCAGCAACTGTTAAGGCAGTTTATCCCATTCCTCTGTGAGTGCACGGATGAGGGTGTTCTTGTTTGTCGGAGGATAGTTTCGACTAGCAACTTGCCTCCCCAAAGCATCCCACACATTTTCAATGGGATTTAGATCTGGAGAAGGCGCTGGCTATACGAGACGTTGAATATCCTCGCTGTCTAGACAATCCTGAACAGCGAGTGTTCGATGACATGTTGCGTTGTCGTCCATAAAAACAAATTTATCACCGAGAGCACCACGGAAAAGACGAACATGAGGAAGTAGAACTTCATCAATGTATCGTTGGCCCGTCATAGTCCCATTCGCAACCACATGTAGGCGCGTGCGGTCATTGATCATGATGCCGGCCCACACCGTGATACTGCATGTCGGATATCGGTCCTTTTCCTGGATATTTTCTGGACGATAAGCAGTACCACTCTCGCGCCAGATCAGTTGGCGTCTACAATCCAATGACAGACTGAACCTACTCTCATCTGAGAATAGTACGAATGTCCAGTCCTGTTCAGTCCAATTGTGATACTCACGACACCATTGGAAACGAGCAGTACGGTGCTCTCTGGTCAATGTGACACACACAACAGGTCTGCGTGCGTATAGTCCTCCTCCCCTCAAACGTCTGGCAACAATTTTTCGGGAGATCTGCTTTCCTGAGGCAGCAAGAAACTGATTTGCCACCTGCTGAGCTGTGGTGCGTCTGTTCCTTTTTGCTGATAGGACGATATATCTGTTTTCTGCAGGCGTCGTAGTTCTAACACGACCTCCCCCGTGCCGTCTACTACACATTCCAGTAGTTTTAAATGATTTCCACAGCCGTGAAACAACGCTGTGAGCGATGTCGAACTCCCTGGCAACATCTGTTATATTTCACCCTTCTTCGATTTTCCAATAATTCGGCCACGCATAAAATCATCTATGTGATGTCGGGAAGACATACCAAAAATTTTAAGTTCGTCTATTAAATCTTTCCTGTAAAACTTTGACGTGAAACAACAACTGTCCACACGCGTCAAAACCTTTAAAGCTCTTATGAACGCTATCACGTGATGAACAGACGTGGAAAAAAATTTGCATACTCATACTTCTTCTTACTAATATCCAGCACTTATTCTAATTTTCCACATTTTGCTTCCTTTTATTTTGTGGTTGCTATGGATGATAGTGTTATCCGTCCTTAGCAATTGTCCAGCAGTGTATATATATATATATATATATATATATATATATATATATATATATATATATATATATATATATATTATCTGAGATTTTACACACATCATCAAAAATAAAATCTTCAAAATCTCATTTTTTAGCTATCTTTGATACCATAACCAAATAAAAAACGTTTTATTCGATTTGCTGTAATCCCATGATGAGAGATTTTTTTATTACGTTTCTTTTCAAAGCGGAAATGCTACTCTTTCAGAGGAAAGACAAAACCCAGACCCATAATCAAAAAAAATTTTAGGAATATAAAAAATTCATCACTGTTATATATTATTGCCATCAGCTGTAGGCAGCAGATTGTATTTGCTGCGGTTTGACCTTCGAGCTTACTTGTACGGTTAGTTACGTCCCTGCTCTTATAGTTTGTTTTTTCATTTAGGGAAGTTTGAAGGATTACTAAGCCAAGCATAATGAAAAACGTTTTACATCATTTTTTAGAACATCCATATTGTAATAAATACACTTTTAATCCGGGAGCGGTCACGCCGAGCACAGAGTGCACGAAATCGGTAATTCTGGCAAAACTGTTTAATTGTTATCAATGGCCCTGACACTATCCTTTTGTTTGACAATCTTAACGTGAACTAAAATATATTTGTCACATATCTCCCTCTTTTTTGGGAGTGACAGACGTTTTTTTTACGATCTTAAGGTACTTGTTTTGTCTGAGTTCCCGGTGTAATAACTTTTTTTCCGAAATTTTTTCTGTGTTCTTGAAAGTAGGGGTGAGTATATTTTCTCTTAGTTAAATTATTCACTGGAATTACAATTTTTATTGTGTACTATAAAAATAAATATAAAAAAGGATTGGGGTGACTGTATAACCCCGCTCGACCATTAGTATCGAGTACGCGTCTGCTCCAGGGTTAAAACATGTTAAAGTCTTTTCGCTTTAAATATTAAAAATAATACAATTATTCTTCATCAGAATTTTTTTTATTGTTCATTATTCAACATCAATTTTAAATGCTAATTCTTTGAGGCTTAAAATTACAGTTCGCTTAAAACTAATTATAATTTGAGCAATCATTTTAAAAAAATCATTTTACATTTTTGTAAACATTGTCGCATACTTCGCTTTACTCTCCCTAAAATTAAACGATTATATCAATAATGTTTTATTTTCTTATAAATGAACTTGTGCAAAGAGCGGGTACTTCAGCCGGTATACTTTTAATGTATCAGTGCTGCACAGAGTATTTTATAACTAATTAATTAATACTAAATTAAGAACAAGTTTAATAAGTATTAGCGACTTCCATGGGCTTGTCTTACAGAGCAAAGTTTTTCAAAGGAATGCTTATGAATAGAAATTAACCCTCTGAGTTCTTTTTCTACATTTAGCTGATATCTATATTTTGTCTTCTAAGCAACCACCGCATTTTGCAATATGTTCCAATTTAAAAATTAGAGAAAGGAAAAATAACATAATAATTATCCTATTACTTACTTTTTTTGCTTAAAAGTAATATATACAAAATTTAATGCTTATGTCATGAATTTGTACGGTTTGTAATAAAGATTGTTGCTTTAGCATCAAAGTGCACTATGATTGCATTCAGTACATTATTAATGTATAAGGAGGGCGCGATAAAATTGTAATTGAAAAGGGGGCGCCAGTATTGAAAGTTTGAGAAGCACTGCCTTAGATGCTTTATTGCTAGCGTGGTCGGCGACGAACAATCTATTGCGATAACGGAACTACCTTTCGAGGTGCTTTTAATGTTTTATCAAAATTGAATTGGAGCAAAATAGTGGAAGAAACTAGAACTCCAAAAATATTATGGAAATTTATCCCACCTACTGCGGCTTCGTGGGAAAGGCTGGTCCGCACTGTAAAAGAACTGTTAAAGCGTACTTTGGGTAGATCAATGTTAAAATATGATGAATTGTATACTGTGCTTTGTGATTGTGAATTTATTGTAAACTGTAGACCACACACACACATTATCATATACGTCAGAAAATCTAGAAGAATTGATTCCTCTTACCCCTAGCATGTTTCTTATCGGTATTAAAAACTCAAACATTGAGGATATTGAAGAATTAAATTCGAACAGCCTTAACAAAAGAATAAAATATCGGATTAAACTGTTAAAAGTTCTACCCCAACGCTTTAGGAAAAGATACCCTAGTCAACTTATACAAAAACATAATGAAAAGCGATAGCGTGATCCTCAGATTTTAGAAGTAGTTTCAGTTGGTGATGATAACAAAAAAAGATTGTTTTGGGTATTAGCCAAAATTATTGAACTAATTCCAGGGCGAGATGGCATAATTCCCACGGTTAGACTTAAAACTCAACACGGAAAAATTTTTCGACCAATACAGCGTATCTACCCTTTGAAGATACGCACAAATAAAAATCTTCAAAGGGGTCTGGAGGAATCAATTCCCACTGTATCTGAAACTCTGTCACACGATGAGGTAAAAAATATACTTTATCCGGGAGATGTGTAGAAACCAAAGAGTGGATATTTATTTAATAGAATTTGTTATGTGCTTGAGACTCTTTCCGAGTCTTAAGGGGGTATTGTAAAATGAAGCGAAATAAAAGTGCCGCTAGGTGGCGTTGTTTTGGACGTCAGTCTGCGAGCTGACGAATATACTTAGAGCATTGGTTGCATTCTCGGCGGTTGCAGAACGTTTATTTTTTATGTATCATAATGTCTGCCGTCTTCAGTAGAATAAACGAATAATTTTCTTGAAAGACGTCTAGTCTTATTTTGACCAAAGTTACTCAGCATCTGGTAGATGCACCTGCAATTGAATTTCTAGAATCTAGTTCGACTTTGTGTGCTTTCGAAAAGTAATAATAATCTTAAACAATTACATACTAGTTGGTATACCCGTTCTTAGCACGGCTGAACCGAAATATAAAACAATACAGATTGAAGGATAAAGAAGTTTTTATAGAGTTAATTCTTTACGTGAATTGCAAATTAAACAAAAAAAGCTTTTTACATATCTCAGCTGAACAAAAACAAAAAAAACACACGTTTGTTAAATTTTAAGTCTGTAGATCTAATAGCTGATAAAAAGGATTTTTTTATTTATAACTGCCCACAACTCTCTCCGGGGTCGATTTTTGAAAATACCTTCATAATTTAATCTTTGCTCAGCAAAAGTAACACATTGTTACAAATTTTGTGTAATGAACGCTTAAAATAGTGCAAAAAATTTATATCTGAAAGTGTAATACTTTTGTGTTAATTTCTGTTGTATTTCTTTAATGTTAAAATTGTAACATTCGCAATCAATGTCGTTTCTTACATTATAATGGGGATTCAATGAAAAAGAAAGCAAAATGTTGGCGATAGAGTCAAGTTGGCAACTGTCTAGCTGCTTTCATAGCTCGAGCTTTATGAGAGCTTTGGGAAAGATTATAATTACGCTTTCACGGCATAATTCTTAGTGGAAACTTTTTCTACACTTCCGAAAAGTACAGTGACCACGGTAGACGAGTGGTCAAGGTATCGGATCGTGGTTGGCCTTGTCACGAGTTCGAGCCAAGTACCACTAAAGACCCATCGTGTAGGTGGGCGATGCACGTTAACCCTTTAACTACCGCATTATGATTAACTGCAGTTTTTTTCATGCAATATTTTTTTGGATCACTGCATTGATAATTAAGGGATATACATAAACAAAATACTCAACTTTGAGAAATTCAATCCGTTAGAGCTAATTAATTAATTAAAGATATTCTTCTGTAAAATTAATTATATATACTGTTCACTTAAAATAAAGAGTTATAACGTTTTCAAAGGTCCTTATTAAGGGGACTTGACACCCTTTGAGCAACTTCTTTATTTACGTATTTAAAAATTATATTTTAACATTTTATACAATGTTTCTATTCAAGAAAATGTTACCAGATGAAAACTTTCATATATTATTTACACAATTTTAAAAATTAAAATTTTTTGAAGAAAATTGGGAAAATTTTAAAATCCTACTCCTTTTGTAAAAATTAATTTTTTGACCTGAAATTTTTTTATAATATTCTAAGGGATGTTCTTAACAACTTTAGGGATCGATTTTAGAATAACTTCATTCGTTTTCGAGAAAAAAAATAAAATGTTGATATACAGGTTAAAAATCAACGAAAAAGCCAACATGTCTTACATTTTTTTTTAAAAAAGTATTCAGTTTATAGCAAAAAGGATCCCTAATTTTATTACATGCTTTATTTTTAACACGCAAGAAAAAATGGAAGTGATTGGTAAATAACTGTCGAAGGAGTAGCATTTTGAATGCACTAAGGTTTCGAAAAACACAAACTGAGAAAAACCACTTTAAAGTTTATAATTCTGAAAAATAATTATTATAAGCTTAATTAAACTTAAAATACCACTTTAAGATATTACATATACGTTTTTTCTTTAAAATAATTGCATTTTCATATGTTTTCAACCCACACATTTTTATAAATGATCCACTTTAGAGAGTACTAATTGCACAAGAAAACTCAAGAAAAAACTTTAAAACAATTTTTTTTTTTCTGTCACGACATAAATTTTAGCTGTTTTTTTCTTCTTATAATATTAAAGTATTACATTTGTATGAAAAATATATCAGGAATAAGAACTTAAATTATAAAATTATTAATATAAAATGCCTTAATTTAAAAATTTTACATGCACACATTTCACAAGGAAGAAAAATTACATTATTGTATTGCCTCGGAAATATTCTGCTTTTAATACTACACATTCTTTTTTATAGTTATTATTTCTATTTATAAAATAGATTTTTTTTTATCATAACGCATTTTTTAGCTTTTTTTTCTAAAAAGGGGGTGTGGCTGAATTGCCTAATTTGTTTTCAAATGAAGTTTTATTCAACTTCTAACTTTCCGACATGTACAAGTGATATATGAATCGAAAGGTAATAATGCAAAGAATAAGATTAAATGAAAATAAAAAAGTGATAGGTTTGTGATTTTTAGGGTACCAAGTCCTCTTAACATACAAAAAAAATGACACTTAAATTTTGACATAAACTTTTTTTTCGGGGCAAAAATGATAATCTTTGCAATCCGCTTAAAAAAACCGTCAACTAAAAACGCAATTTCTACTCTAAAACTATTCGCTTTCCCCGCTAAAATGCTCATCATAGAACCCATGCCGCCATATACCTTCGAAGAGTGGATTTCAAAGAATATGCCTGCTAAGTATTGTCAGAATATTTGTAAAATTGGTTATTCTATGTTATTTTTTAATGAATGGTACTTATAAGTACTGTCGGCCCGGCGTTGCACGGGCTTCTCTTTCTCTCATGACGCCAGCAGTTATGTGTGTGTGTGTTTTACGCGTGAAATGGGAGTGATTTCTAAAATTATTTCATTGAACTTCCCTTTTTCGAAATTTGTTCCACTTATTTTTGATTTAAGGCAGGTTTCTTTTATCTCTCTCTAGCCTGGGATAACTTGGGCTTTTTTTCAGTGTAAAATTATTGTTCCCCTCCCCCTCACAGATAAGATATAGCTTCAAATTTCGATGTATGATTTATAAAAACGATACTGCGTTAAATAAAAAATTATTAATGTGAAACAATAAAAAGAAAACAATTCCGATGCTAAGAGTAAAACAAAAAACTTCTATCATTTTTTTAGTATAATAGTTTCTAAGAAACTAAAATAATAAAATAAATTTCATATTTTCATGATTTTCGATGTACTTTTCAATTAACAAATACTTAATTTAGTGGTGAAATAATTTAGAAATAATTCTACAAAAATTATTTATATATTAATAAAATCCATTTTCTATATGTAATAAATAAACGAAAAATTTACAGATACTTATTGAAACGACCGCTTTTTTTAGTGCTTGAATAAACACACACACACACACACGCGCGCGCGCACGCACACACACACACACACACACACACAAACGCACACACACACACACGCACACACACACACACACACACATATATATATACTAGCCGTTACCCACCCGCTTCACTGGGTATTTCACGATGTTGTATATATGTATACTGTATATATATATTAATTATTACATATATATTAATTATTGATATCTAGCATTAAGAATTCGATTGTATTGAAAAATATATTTATAGCTGTTACACTCTCGCCCCTTGAGATATAAAAAGAACATAAATTATAATATCTAATTTCTATTTATATCTAAAATAGAAGAAGAAAGATTTATTTCGTTCACTTAACCTAAAAATCAAGTGGAATTTCACCAATGCAACTTTCAGTGGATCTCTACTCCATAAAATAAACATGCGTGCTAAATTTCAAGTCTAAATCTAACAGAGCTAAAACGGAATTTTTATCATCCATACCTCGTTGACAGCATTCTTAGCGAATTTCAATTCAACAAAAGAAGCATGCAAACCAAATTTTATTATTATAGTCTTAGCAGTTCAAAAACGGGAATTTTGTCTCTCAATACGCCCAAATAACTCTCCCCGCTTTCCCCTGGAGTTTATTTCCGTAAAATCCATTTTTAGTGGAACTCTATTCAACTAAAGAAAAGTGCTGAACAAATTTCAAGTAAATGAGTTAAATTCAAAAGCAGGAATTTTTCTATAACATGCCTTAATCCCTCGCAACCCCACTTCTTTGGGGGTCCGTTTTCGAAAAAATCTTTGTAAAAGGAACTTTATTACATGAACGCAACATACCTTCTAAATTTTAAGCAGGTGATTCTATTAGTTGAAAAGCGGAAATATTTATCTATTACGCCCCTTAATCCCCCTCTGTGACCCTTGGGGATTAATTTCCCCAAAACTATTCTGTAGCGGATCTCTACACAATGAAAGAAATTAGCTTACCATATTTTAAGACTGTATGTCTAATAGTTTAAAAATGGAAATAATTATCTATAAGGGCCTTTAAGCCACCGCAACGCCACTTAGGAAAGGATTTTCACAAAACTCATCTTATAACAGATCTCTACTCAGTGAATGGAATCTGCTTACTCAATTTCAAGATTTTACGTCTAATAGTTTAAAAAATTAGTTAATTGCCTATAACACCCCTTAATTCTCCAAAAAGGCACTTGGGGTCGGTTTTCACAAAACCCATTTTGTAGCGGATATGTACTCTATGAAAGGAAACCGCTTACTAAATTTCAAGCCTGTACGTCTAATAGTTTAAAAACGGAAATAATTATCTATAACGCCCCTTAAGCCTCCGCAACGCCACTTAGGAAACGATTTTCGCAAAACTCATCTTATAGCGGAACTCTACTCAATGAATGGAATCAGCTTTCTAAATTTCGAAACTTTACGTCTAATAGTTTAAAAAATTAGTTAATTGCCTATAACGCCCCTTAATTCTCCACAACGCCACTTGGGGTCGATTTTCAAAAAACCCTTTCTTTAGGGGTTCTGTACTCTATGAAAGGAATCCGCTTATCAAATTTCAAGACTGTACGTCTAATAGTTTAAAAATGGAAATAATTATCTATAACGCCCCTTAAGCCCCCGCAACGCCACTTAGGAAACGATTTTCACAAATCCCATCTTATAGCGGATCTCTACTCAATGAATGGAATCAGCTTACTAAATTTCGAGATTTTATGTCTAATAGTTTAAAGAAGGAGTTAATTGCCTATATAACGCCACTTAATTCTCTACAACGCCACTTGGGAGTCGATTTTCACAAAACCCATTCGGTAGGGGATCTGCACTCTATGAAAGGAATCCGCTTACCAAATTTCAAGAATGTTCGTCTAATAGTTTAAAAATGGAAATAATTATGTATAACGCCCCTTGGAGGTCGATTTTTGTAAAAATCATTATGTAAGGAATCTCTGCTTTATGAAAGAAATCTGTGTACCAAGTTTCACGACTGTACATCTAATAGTTTAGTAATGGAAATAATTATCTATAACGCCCTTTAAACCCCCGTAACGCCTCTTGGGATTGGAACTTTGCAAAATCCGTTCTTAGCAGACGTCTACTCCATGAAGGGAACCTACCTACCAAATTTCAAGTCTGTAGGTTTAATAGTTCCGGAGATATCGTGATCAGTCAGTCAGTGAGTGAGTCTCTTTTCTCCTTTATATATATATATATCCTATATATATATATATATATATATATATATATATATATATATATATATATATATATATATATATATATATATATATATATATATATAATAAGTTATGAAAAACATTATGGAGGAAAGCCTAGATATATATTTACATGTAATGAAGAAAACATCTAAAAAGATAAAAATAACTATTTGATAAAAACATTTTGATATTTTATTTTAATTTCATAGTTTTTCATTCCACTGTGTTTAGTAAATTATTTAAACACGTATCGGACGAATAAAAACATATACTGTAAAACTAACATATTCATTATTTTATTTATGCAATAAATTAAAATCGAGCACTCACTGAACCATAGCGTAGACAAAACAAAAGGGAAGGCTTTACTTCACATAAAAAAGAGAGATATGTGCAGTCACGGATTTTTTACAAATGACAGAAATTTTCCAATTTACTTGGCAATTATCGTTATAAAGGATGTATTTTGAGAGGTATAGAACTTTAAATTGCAATAAAACAACGATGTATTATTCGATTGACATGAATTTTCTTTTATTCGAAAGATAATCTTGAGGCATTACATTTTAAGTATGATTTCTGGCATAGGACTGCCACGGCTAGCTCGGATGTAGTCCAGTCTGGACGTCCAATTTTCGATGACTTTTTCCAACATTTGTGGCCGTATATCGGCAATAACACGGCGAATATTGTCTTCCAAATGGTCAAGCGTTTGTGGCTTATCCGCATAGACCAATGACTTTACATAGCCCCACAAAAAATAATCTAGCGGTGTTAAATCACAAGATCTTGAAGGCCAATTCACAGGTCCAAAACGTGAAATTAGGCGGTCACCAAACGTGTCTTTCAATAAATTGATTGTGGCACGAGCTGTGTGACATGTTGAGCCGTCTTGTTGGAACCACAGCTTCTGGACATCATGATTGTTCAATTCAGGAATGAAAAAGTTAGTAATCCTGGCTCGTTAGTAATCATGTAACGTTGTGGCCTTTATCGTTTTTGAAGAAGGATTCCACCAGCCCATAAAGGCACCAAAAAGACAGTTTTTCTGGATGTAACGTGTTTCGACATACACTTGTGGGATAGCTTCACTCCAAATGCGGCAGTTTTGTTTGTTGACGTAGCCATTCAACCAGAAGTGCGCTTCATCGCTAAACAAAATTCGCTTATGAAAATCGGGAACAACGGCAATTTCGTTTTGGGCCCATTCGACGAATCTACGCCTTGCTTGATGATCGTTTTGATGAATTGCCAAACCAAACTGAGAATAAATCACTTGACAGCTGTTAAATCGGTCGCCATCTTGGAAAGTAATGCCAACTTAAACTTCTATACCTGGAAAAAAAACACTCTTTACTATTAGTAAGGACGTATTTTATACATGTATTTTAGTCTAAATGCCACTAAATATCAAAAAAGTTATCCATTTATACGCTTTTGCAAAATAACAGTTCCGAACGTAGTCCGATACCTTAAGGCAACGATTGTTGTGCCAATGGACTAATTTCATGTGACGTCATAGTCACATGATAACTGAGCCACGTGTTTTCGGCCAATCAGTTCATAAATTAATGTGACGTCATAATTATATCATAAATATAGTCACGCGTTTCCAGCTAATTAGTTCATGTGCTTTATTGTTGCCAACTTTTGCTTTTTGCAGGAACTTTTTTATAGAAAGTACATATTTATAAACGATATAATAATCCACATAGTTAAACAAAATGTACTTAATTTAAAAGTATTCGTATAATGTAATTTTTTTTTTATTTTGAAAACTGTTTGAAGAACTTTAACACGTGAACTCTACCCAATCATAAATTTTAAATATTATCTAAACTTTACAAGTTGAACAACTAGTATTTTAATCTTTAATCAAAGGGAAACACGTGATTGCCGTTATCATGTGACTTTCATGAATTTAGTTCATTACGCACATAACTAGAGGTTCTTTGCTGGTCACCATAACTTATAAACTTGGCAAATAGCTTCGTAATCAAAGAGGTTGCATTTTAGCTTCATATAAAACAATATCCTTCGGGCAGGTATTGTGGAGACCAGTGATGACTTTGGCAGCAGAGAGTTGTACCTTTTATAGTTTATCAAGTTTGCTAGTAGAGGCAACCTGATAGACCTTAAGTGCTGTGTCTTGTGACACACAATTGTAAGAGAGTGAAAAAAACTGATTGATGCTCATACTAACATTGGAAATGGAATAATAGAAATTAACCGGAAAATGGTGTGATATCACATCATAATTGGAAATTGCTTTCGGAATAAATCAACATTTGGGGCAAATAAATAACCCGAACATTCGTCTCAAACCCACTCGGTTACAAGCCAAGGGTCTTAGCTACCATTCTGACTGGGTGACGGAATATACACTGCTGGCAACAGTAAATGCAACACCCTGAATGAAGCCTGAAAATAACATGAAATTTACAACATGCATTAGCGGATTTGTGATAAGCAAATTATTAGAATTTCAGCGCAGACACGCATCATGCGTGCCTATAGCGCCACCTCAAAGCGCTATTTAAGGCTTCGAGATTTCGACGATTTCAAGTTCGGTTATTATGTTTTTCTTGTGGGTTTTTCAAAAAACGATCAGTTATGTCTTGTAGAAAACAGCGATCAGCTTTTGATCAAGTATCCGAGTTCGACAGTGAAAGGATAGTGGCCTACTGAGATTGTGGATTATCTTTCAGGGAAAACGGTAGTCGTGTTGGACGAAACCAAACAATTGTAATGTGGATATGTGACCGTTGGATGCAAAAAAGTACGACGGACTGAAGTGGTCAATCGCATCTATCTCAGTGCACCACTTCACGTGAGGACAGGGAAATTGTGCGCATGGCAGTGACGGATCGCTCAGTCACATCACGAACCGTAGCACAGCACATTGAGTCTGTTCGCAAGAAGTCCATTGCTTGGTCTACCCTTGACGCAGAACCACAGACGTTTCCGCCACGAATGGTGTGATGAAGCAAGGATGTGGGCGGCAGAATAGAATGAAGTTGTCTTTACTGACGAGTCACGCAACACTGTCTGCTACGCCATGATTGTCGGATTCGAGTCTGGAGCCAGCGTGGAGAGAGGAGACTGAACAGCTGCGTTATGCACCGCCACAAAGGTCCTACTCCGGGTGTTATGGTATGGGGCGGTATTGGATATCACTCTGGCTCTCTTCTAGTACGCCTTGCCGGCGCCACATCTCCGTGGTGTTGGAGCCAGTTGTCCTTCCTTACATTCAAGATTTGGCCACAGCCATAATTCAACAGGAAAATGCGTGACCTCTCGACTCACCCATTGTCCAAAGTTTCTTCGTCAATCACCAGATTGAATTGCCTCCCTCGCCAGCTTGCTCTCCGGATCTTTCGCCGATAGAAAACATGTGGTCCATGGTTGCCCAACGATTGAACCAGATTACACCCCCAGCTTCCACACCAGATCAACTTTGGCAACGTGTGGAAGCTGCTTTTGGTCTTATGTACCCCAAGAACATATCCAAAGTCTCTTTGAATCAATGCCGTGTCGTGTGGCAGCGGTGATCTCCAACAGTGGCGGCTACTCTGGCTACCGATTCTGTCCGGAACCACACTTTTTAGAAGTCTATGAATTGAATCATTTGATACTTGGTCAACATATTATCTACAAAATAAATTTTTTTGTGCTATCTCTTGTCTTTCTTGGTGTTGCATTTACGGGGACCAGCAGTGTATGTTAATAACGCTTAAGATTTCTTTCAAATTATTTAAGTGGATATTTGCTGTATGTTCTCAAATCTAGCATATCTGTGATACATTCTTTGGAACCGTTTATTAGAAATAATTACTATACAAACTTGTTCATCGTCTTTTTAATTTGAGAAATATATTAAAGTACAGAAGAGGGATATGATTAATATAATAGAAGACTATAATGCAAATAATAGGTTACTTTTCATAACATATTTAACATATCCCCAAACATTGAAAAAATAAGTATTAGTTTTTGCAAAAATTCTCGAAACTTTGAGCACATACTGAATTATTATAAGCGCTTTTTCAGTCACATAAAGCTACAGAAATCTTTATTTCATTCAATATGTAAATTTAAAAAAGAAAGCTTCTTTGAAAAAAATTATATCTAAATAGAAAAAAGATTGAAAAAAAATGTTCTCCTACATGAACTTAGGATCTAATTTTTAGTATACAAATCATTACTGTTATCAACTTCATATATTTAAATTTAATTGTGACACAGTGTTTATCCTATGAATAGAGTTAAGCTTGATAATTTCCTTACTGAAAAATCTGTAATCATAAACATACAGCTTTGTGTGTGTGCTATATATTTCTTATTTAAGATGGAATATTTTTTCCATTTAAAATGTAAATAATTTTTTAAAACTTAAGTATAATGGAATGCTACTTTAACAATATATAATAATTATAATTTCAACACAATTTATAATTAATGATAATTCCACTTAGAAAAAAAGTAGTTATTGCATTGAAATAATAGGTGTTAAAGTAATAAAAAATATTTAGGTTTTTTTCTTTTCTTTTCCAACATACCTGCTTTACTTTTAAACAAAAGTATGAACACTTACTAATTTTTATAATTGAAACATAGTAAAATTCCCTTAAACAAATATTTTTAACAGCCCTTTGTTTCTTTTTTAATTCTCTAATATTGCTCATTTTATTTCTCATTTAGCTTTCCAAAAAGTTCAGAGTTATTCTACATTAAAGTAATAATATTCGTGATTCACATAATGTACAAAAGCAACTTATAGTTCAAATATTGACTCCTCTAAATATATTATTGTGTTAATAAAATTAAGTTTTTATATTTGTTATTTGGACATATTTGTTTTACTCCAAATTTAATATGTGAAAGTTAAGAATGTGAGATACAGATCCAGCACCCTTTTCATTTGTACGGATTTCTAAGTTATGATGTTAAATTCTTTGCATGCGTTTTACCATTGTCTAAAGCTGTATTAATTCAAACTATCCAATGTGTGGTTTCAAAAACAATATTCTCAATACCACACTTTAAAGATAGTAGAACAATCTTTGAGCTGTAGTCTGAATCAAATTATATTTTTTCATCACCCGGAAACTTAAAATGTCTTAGTAATTCTTAAACACATTTGTGTTACAGTAGAAACTTTTTCAATAAGATTTTATTTTTTTAGAAGGTAACTGTAAGGAACCGCTGCCTGCACCTGGCAACAGGTCGAACGAGAGACGATATAGAGAAAAGGATCTGGCAACGACGGAGGAGAGAAGGAGAGGGCGGCGAAAAAACCGGGGTCGTGAAAAAAGAAGACACGGCTTGACGATGTATCGTAATCTTGTAACATCTCAATATATTCTTTATTTTTTAAGAAATGTCCCATAGAAGGTGTGGAATAAACACACACACACACAGTGGGACAAAACCCTGTCTGCAATTATTTTCAATTCACAATGCGAACACGATCAGAAAAGAACCCACAAGTTTACACTGGTGTCAGGAGTGGGGTGCAATGGAGCAGAAGTTAAATGAACAAAATATTTCAAATAGATCGGTGTTCGTGCTACATAATTGTGAACAAGGTTCTAGTGGACATTCGGTTTGAAAGGAAATTTTTAACAAGGAAATAAAATCCTGCAGTGTATCTTCAAGTTGATGACCACGTGCATCCCGGGAATTGCCTAGCAGTTTCAAGTAAAAAAAACAAGACCTTCTTCATATGGAGTTTTACCATCAACTGCCGAGTTGGGCTATGAACGAACAGATGTCGTATTTTTCTTCATTTTCTGATTAATGGAGCCGTGATCTGAAAAGTGTTCAAGTACAGAAACAGCGTTCATGTTGAGGTAAGTGGCTATTGTTCCCCTAAGTTAAAATATTGTGTGAATATTTAAAAGAGTAATGGGATGCAGTCATATTTAAGTTGTTTTTTTAAAAATAAAATAGAAAAGCAGATATATCTGAAAAAAGAAAATTTCATTGGTTTATTGCAATATTCTATGTTGTTGGATTATTGTGTAGATGAAATAAGAAAATTGTGTACTTATTTTACCTGGAAATGATAGGGTATCATTTTAAATGTTGTAAAATATGGTATTTAGAGTTCTAGTGTTAAACTATAATTTCTTTTTTATCATCATTCTTTACTGTTTTGAAGTTGTTTCAAAATTAAAATCTGGGTATAGAAAGTGTTTTGCATAACAATTCAGTTTGAAAATTTAAAAAAAAAAGAATTAGATTAATTTATCTTGAAATAATAGTTGCGAAAAAATGTATGTTTGAGTGGGTGAAAAATATCCATTAAAAAAAATGTGTATATGTATTTCAAGTAGACGGACTTCCTGTTAAAATGTTGTAAATAAGAGATTTTGTAGGTTATTTATGACTCAGAATATGGCATGTTTTTTTTTTTTGAATATTATATGATAGATTTTCATTTTAAGCAAAAAAGTGCTGCAATTTGTCAGTTAGTTGATAGTTTAATGCAGTCTGAGGTTATTTCCTTTGCTCGTAATTTAGGATGTATATGTATATTGTTTTTTTGTTTCCTGCATAAGATTCTTCTTTTAATTAAAAAAAAAGAAACTAAGAGTAGATTTATGATTTGAGAAATAATTCTATGGTAATGTAGCTAAAGTATGTTGTTAATTGTGTTTTTTTTTTATTTTGAAAAAGGTTCTGCGTTCTGATTAGTAACAAATAACTGTGTCTCATATAAGTTTTATTGTAAACATATTTCGTATTGTGTTTCTGGAATTTGAGTACTCTTAGAAAAAACGAGTAGAATTTTTCTTGCTTGTTAAATATATAGTACTAGGTCATTTAAGTGCTTGTATTTAAATTTGTCAAAAGGTAATTTGGCATTAGGTTTAGCTTTATTAAAAATGGCATTTCTCATTAGAAGTAAGAAAATTGACTTAATTCAATTAGCGCGGGACTTAGATGAGTCACCTGATCCGTCTATATGAAAAATTGTTTTAAGGAATTTAATAATCTCTAGTAAATATTACAAGGAGGAAGAGGCAAAAGAGTTATTGGAAGTTATTACAGCCGAAAGATTAGAGACAGAACAGCAGCAAAAACTAGAACAACAAGAACAATTATCAATTGAAAAATTACGCTTGGAAATAGAATTATCTAGGAACGCTAATCAGAGTGCTACTTAAAATAATGTTCAAACCTCACGTGTAAAATCTTTAGATGAAATAGTTAAAATGGTTAGGCTCTTAACTGTAAAGGTACCCAATAAATCAGACGGGTGGGACTATTTCTTTTCTAGTCTTGAAAAGGCTTTCGCTAGTGAAATGGTTAGCGACGAGTTAAAACCGAAGGTTTTGTTATGCATGTTAGGAGACAAAGTGTCAAACTTATTAGTTAACCTAGGCGAAGAAGAATTAAAAGATTACGAGTCTTTAAAACAGGTTGTGTTCAAGGAGTATGAACCCTCACCAAAAATATGTTTAGAAAATTTTAGAAAGGCCAAACGTAACTCTGACGAAACTTTCTCTCAGTTCGCGTCCCGTTTAACATCGATGTGGTTATACTACTGTAAGTTAAGAGGTGCGAATGATTTTGAGTCAGTTAATCAACTGATCGTAGCAGATAAAATGTTTGAAATGTTGGATTCTGAGACGGCGACCCATATTGGTGTGCTCCAAGGGAAAGAATGGTACAAACCCAGGGACTTGGGCAAACAATGTGATATATTTTACGCTTCCAAAGGGAAATTCTACGATGAACCTGAGAGAGCTTAATGGAATGATAGTGAAAAGAGAAGTTTTAATGGTAGTGGGGGTAAACAGCCATTTGGGGAGAAAAAGTCAGATAATTTTTCTTCTAGGAAAAACTTTGATAAGGGTCAAGTAACCGAAATTAAAAAATTCGCTTGTTTCACCTGCGGATCAGATAAACATTTTAAGTGGGATTGTTCGAAAAACAAAGAGGTAGATAATAAAAGACTTAATGTAAATAAGGTGTCAACGGAAGGGACAGAATTGGAAGATGGAACGGTCACTGCTAGAGTTGATTTGCTAGGCAAAGTCATTCCTAGGGGGGCTAGTGAAGACAAATTAAGTAAATTAGTGAAAACATCTATCAGTGTAGATGGGAAATTAGTCCATGCGTTAGTGGATTCTGGTACGGAAATTACTGTTATCAAGAAAGACTTAGTTCCTGGAATATCGGTTGAAGGAGCTTCCACGATTTATTTGAAAGGTATTTTCGGTTCAGCGGTTAAATGTCCTTTAGTATATGTTCCAATTGGTCTTGCTACCGGTGGCCAGGTTAATGTGGTGCGCCAGCAAGTGTTATGTGCTTTGGCAGAAGTTTTGGTAGAAGACGTGTTGCTTCCACCAGATGTTTTGGATATGTTGGGAGGAGCCAAGAGTGAAGAGAATTCACTGGCACAAAGCTTTCAGGACCTGAGGGTTGACTCAGGAAATGTAGATGAAATCGAGGTTTCATCGGGTATTCTGCCAGAGAAAGCACAGGAGCACATTGAGGATTCTCAAAGGAATATTACTTCATGTCGGAATGAAGTGGGAACATTGGGTACTAAGGATGAGGAGGTGACCGCTGAGATGGATAAAGGAAGCATGGTGGCTGATAGTTTTCGTTCCGAACAGGAGTGTTGTGCCGAGTTAGCATTGGCTTGGAAGTATGCTAAGGAAGGCAAAGGAAACTACTACGAAGTAGATGGGTATCTATTTCGTAGGGATAAAATACTCGGGAGAGTATTGGGCAGCTGGTAATTCCGAAGTGCAGAAGAACTGAGGTGTTGAAACTAGCACATACTTCCGTGTTCAGTAGTCACATGGGTCCCAAGAAGACGCTTGAACGAATAAAGTATTCTTTCTTTTGGGAGGGTCTGAGGGCCGATGTGAAGAAATTTTTGTGAGTCATGTAAAGAATGTCAGCTCACTCGATCGGTTAGGATTAAAGACCGATCATCCAGTACACCTGTGGCAAGGCCTGAATTGCCATTTGAGGTGGGGAATATGGATCTGATAGGTCCAATTGATCCGCCAAGCTTAAAGGGACATAAATATATTTTATGTCTGGTTGATCAGCACACTAGGTGGGGCGAGGCTGTGCCGTTGACTAGTCTCAGTGCGAAGGTAACCTGTGAAGCTTGGTTAAACATATTTTCAAGAACCGAGATTTATCTTTTGTCGAAAAGGGAAGGTTTTGTAGAAAAGAATAGCGCAGCATCGTGGGTCACGGTACTGGATTTGTGGAAGTGGTATTTTTTTGTCGTTCTCTCATGAAGAATTATGCCGCATGCTTTATGTCGTTTGGAATTTGCATGACTAAAAAAGTGAGGTTTAAGATTGAATACACTTCTTATGGATGTAATTTAACGGCTCAGGTTTTAAGAATGTTAGAGCAGTTCGTTGTATCTCGAATAGTCAATATAGACATTCTGATGCAAATTTGGAAAAATCGTATAAAACAAATTAACTTTGTATTAGAATGGGTGAGATGGGTTGGGTCGGAAATCATACCGGCCAAAGGCAAATTAGAGCCGTATGAAAATTTTTACTGTGTACTTAATATGGATTTAGTGAACTCATTGAGCATTCATTCATGAGTTAATGAAATAAACATTGTCTTGATTAAGATAAAAACTATAATGTATATATTTAGTGTGGTTTTTTTTTGTATAATGTGTTTTCTATGTTTCTGTTTGCAATCCCATTACAGTTTAGATCTTTCTGGGAACATGGTCACTTATTTCAATTGGGTGAACTATTAATATTATTTCATGTGTTTGTATTAAGGAACTTTCACTAGAACAACCATCAAGACTTTTGACTGTTGCAATTATTGTGTGTTCTGTTTGTGGATTTTCTGTGTCACGGTTTGTGAATTTTCTTTTCCTGGTGTCTGATATGGTAAAATCAGCCACAAGGGGCAAATTTTACTCTTAGGTGGGGCGTGTAAGGAACCGCTGCCTGCACCTGGCAACAGGTCGAACGAGAGACGATATAGAGAAAAGGACGGAGGAGAGGAGAAAAGGTCGGAACGGGGAGAGAAGGAGAGGGCGGCGAAAAAAACCGGGGTCGTGAAAAGAAGACACGGCTGGACGATGTATCGTAATCTTGTAACATCTCAATATATTCTTTATTTTAAGAAATGTCCCTAGAAGGTGTGGAATAAACACACACACAGTGGGACAAAACCCTGTCTGCAATTATTTTCAATTCACAATGCGAACACGATCAGAAAAGAACCCACAAGTTTACAGTAACCAAATAAGAATAATATATGAGGCAATATATAAGAATGAGAGGAATGAGATATAAGATATCTAATATCCAGAAAGTATTTGTACATTTTATTCCGTAAATAAATATAACTTTTTAATAGGCTATAGAATTTTCATCTTTTGAATTTTAGCATTAAAATATGAAACACGATTCAAAACTTAGAAAAAAAATATTTATATGAATCATCTTATTTGTATTGTTTTTGACGCATACGAAATTAAATAGCTTACAACTGAAGAATATATAATGCCCCATTTATATTTACTAAACTCAAAAACTTATTTGATTAGCTATATTTACTACTGAAAGACTAACAATGCATAATTTATATTTAAATATATGAGTTAAGAAGCATACAAGCTTCCCTACTCATATATGTTAATATAAAGGATTGATTTCGTATAAAACTATGAAAAATAAATAGTGATTATTTGGAAGGAAAAATATTTTTATTTCATTATTATACCGGAACGAAATAAACTAGAAACAATAATAACACTAAACTTGTGAATTCAAGTGCAACGTTAACAAATCTTTGTAATAAATTAAAATGGAATATTTTTAATTGTTAAGTCATTTGAAAAACATAATGAAGGAATGAAATGTTGTTAAACGGGCTAAAAAAGCAACCAACAAATTGAGGAAGAATATTGATTTTTTATTGCATCTCTTCTGGATTAAACCTTTCGAAGTGTGGTACACTTTAGGGGACTAGCCTTCATATAGCTAAACATTTAACATGTTTAATTTTATGATGCAATAAAAAATTACTGCTATGTATAATGTGTTTACGCATTTAGAAACATTAGATTTTTAATGTCATATATTGGTTTATAATAATACAAAAAATATACATTCAGTAATATAACGCAATGCATAATGTTTACCTTATTTCCAGATGGATAATCTTTTAGAAACTATTTATTGCTGAATTAGATCTCTGTTAATAAAAAGGCATTATTGCTGTAATAAAATACTTATTTAATCGAAACAATAACTCTTTAATAGTTCTTGTTATAATAGTCATAACACACATTTCATCTTTACTATATATAAATGATGGCATACAAAATAAAAAATAATAATAATAAGGAATCATTATTTAAGGATTAGATAAGAACTACAAATATTTTAAATAAATTTATTAAAACGATAACTGAAATATATTATTAAAAATATATGCGTTTTATATCAATATTCTCAAAAATAAACCACTTGCTATTTTAATTATATGCAGGTATACTTTATTATAAAATAATCTTTCTAGTATGAGGACGTACTGTATGTAAAATGCATGGAATTATATTATACAAAACTATTCACGAATAATCAGGTATAAATCTTTGATCCTTGGTCATTTCATCTTTTCCTTTATGTGTATTTTGTTTTCTATGTATACAATGTTATAATTATGTACTGAATATGTTTATAACTTATCACGCATGTACACTTGTCAGGGTTGTAAGAAATTATTTTTGATATAGATTACTGGAAATACAATTATTAGTTAAATTAGCTGCATAGTCCAGCACTGCATTAGCCTTTTCGAATGTATAATATAATGCCCTCTAGGTGTCAGCACTTCCTGATGTGTGTGTGATTTCCATTTTAATGCCATTTTAATTCCCCTTTTTAAAATCTATACATATAAATAAAAATGAAGATGTGTGTTTGTAATTTGAAATTAACAGATTTTTAAATAAATGCATTTAAAAGTATATACGGTACTTATATGAAAAAATCAATTTTAAAATTTTTTGTCTGTCGGTCTGTTTGTTGGGGCTAATCTCTGAAACGGCTGGACCAATTTTGACGAAACTTTCACTGGCAGATAGCTAATGTTATAAGGAATAACTTAGGCTACTTTTATTTTAGAAAAAAAATTAAGTTTCCGAGAAAATAAAATTAAAACCAATGAAATAGTGAGCAATATCCGCTTCAAATAGGGATTACTTATTTCAATAGGGACTATTTTTATTCAACAGGGATTACTTTTATTTAATAGGAATTATTTTATTTCGCGAGCCTTTTCTGCCTCAACGATTGCTAGCAGTTATATAAAGCTTTTTTCTTTGATTAGGTTACTGTCATTCGCGACATTTCCCGTTCATGTCTTGATCCTAATGATTTTACAGTCCTTAACTGCATTGTCAAAGGTCATGCGTCCCTTTCACCGCCTTCCTTGTGGCGTCGTTTGTGTTCGCGTTTCACGCTACTTGCTAATTAGACCTATTTTGATCTTAAAGATTTTAGTCCTCAACCCATCGACATTGTCAAAGGTCATGCGTCCCTTTTACCCCTTGCGCAACAAAAAGCAAAGAAAAAAATGAAACAATAAAGAAGCATAGGTTCACAAAGTAGAAGAGAAGTTTTCTTAAACTCTGCGAAGTGAATAAACACTTTTTTGTTAAATTCCACGTAGACGAAGTCGCGGGTATAACAGTTAGTACAGTAACAGTACAGCGGGTATAACAGCATCAGAAAGTAATATTAACGTATTACACATCCAGATAAAATTTTTTTGCACTATTTTTAGCGTTTATTACACAAAATTTGTAACAAAGCGTTACTTTTCCTGAGCAGGTAGGTGTTTTCAAAAATCGACCCACAATTAAGTTACGGGGCGTCATAAATAATATAATGACAATAATAAAAAAAATCAGCAATTGTATCTAAAGACTTAAAATTTAGCAAAAATGGTTTTTTCATTCAGCTGAGTTATGTAAAAAGCCCTTTTTTAATTTATACAATTCACGTAAAATTAACTCATTATGAACTTCTTTATCCTTCAGTCTGTATTTTTGAAATTTTTAAATTCATCCGTGCGAAGAACGGGTATACCAGCTAGTCTCTATAATATAATAAGAACTTTTCCTCTCCTTAGCCTGGTGTTGCTGGGGCTTTTTGAGTGTAAGACTATTTTTCCCACATGTGTCTCTTCCCTAGAGAAAAATACTCTCTTTAAATTTCGATCAATGACTTACAAAAAAAAAATATTGTTTTAGTTAGAAAATTGTTAATTTTAAGGAATGGAAAAGAAACATTTCTGATGCAAAGAGTATTACAAAAAACTAAATATATTCATTATATTTATGAATAGTTACTTTCTAAAAATTTAAAATAATAAAATATATTTTTGATTTTCATTCATCAATCAATCGTAACAAACAATTAGCTTAAAAAAGTCTCTAAAAACTAATGTAGTTTTATCCAACATAATATACAATTTATTTATTAATGAATTTAATAATGAAATGATAGAAAATAATCCTTTATTTTTAAAATATATACATATATATTTAAAACAATTATCGTTAAATAACGAATACAAAAGAAAAAAAATCTCAGTGTTAGCTATTGAACCGAATGCTTATTTCTGGACGTTTAAATGTTTGATTCAAAATAAGCAGATACACACATATATATATATATATATATATATATATATATATATATATATATATATATATATAAATTTATGGGAGGGAGGAAAGCATAGAAATTTGTTTACATTTACTAAAAAAATATTCAAAATGAACATAATACTATCTGATAAAAACATTATAACATTGCATTATATTTTTAATGTTTTTCATTCCACTAATTTTCAACAAATCATTTTTTAAGAATGCAGAAAATTTTGCTATTTGTTACGTGGTCTTAAAAATCTAATCTCAAATCGACTATATTATATATATATATCTTACGTTGTTGTTGCTCATGCCACCTGTCTGACATAGTCATATCGAGACCCACGAAATTCATCATAGCAAGGGGCTAGATGTACGCCTGTTATTGGCTTAGCCTTGAGCACCATACAGGTGACAGTATGATTTAGCTCGGTGAAATTCCCGAAGGGACGATAGATCTTTGCGATAGATGGCGACACCACCGATCTCAACCTCCACAACTTAGGCAGGGAAATGGAGGCGAGAGAAATATTCTTCTGTCCCCTGCACTCGTGGTTTTAGCAGAGACCACCCACAAGAATTTCGGACCCTCGGACCCACTGATTTAACGAGCACGTACTCCGTTTGTACTCGAAGGGTATCTGGTGGCATCGAACCCAGGCCTTCCGGCTTAGAGTCCGATGCTGTAATCACTAGGATACCCATGCTACCTAAGAACTATATATATATATATATATATATATATATATATATATATATAGTCGACTCTCGATATTCGAAGTTGGAGAGACCAATGAAAAACTTCGAATTATCAAGAGAGGGTAGGAAAAAAAACTCTCAAAATACAAGAAAAGAAGTTTTTTCTAACACACATTTAAATTTAAAACTCTCTCTATGTAATAAAGCAACAATTGTACATAATTTTTTTAAAGTACATTTTATACAGTATAAAAATAAAACAGAAGTTAAAAGTCCTGTATTAAAATAATACTTATGTCTTGAAAAGAACTATTAAAAAAATATACATACTATATATAATTAATCCATTTTGTCGAAAAAATCTGTTATCTTTTTTTGTTTTAAGGCATTCAATCTAACTTTGTCAATAGATTTTTCTAGAACAAAAGAAGCCTGTAAAATGTCTGCATCAACATGATTTTGAAGGGAAAAGTTGCGTAGTTTGTTTAGTGACACTTTAGCTTCTGACAGAGATACCGGAGTCAACTTCTCCGATTCGTCTTCATCACTTTCTGTATTATTGTGGTCCAAAGCCACAATTTCAGCGTCAGATAGAGCTCCTCATGCAGCAATGTTCATGTCAACCAACACGTAGTTGTCAAACGTCGTATCTTGTTCTGGAAGAGCTTTTCAAAGGGATGGTTCGCATTAAATTCAGTGAGTGTTATTGTCCATCTCAACCAGATTCGGCGAGGGGAAGCCTGACTTTTTAAAACAGCTGTGAATTGTCAACGGAGTAACAGCTCTCCAAGCCTTGTCAATCATAATCAAAGCTGTTAAAATAGAAGTAGTAGTTACATTCTGCTGATTTTCAAGGTTATACAAAACGCTTTTAACAACTTCACGCCGATAAAAATATTTAAAATTATGTATGATGCCCTGGTCGAGTGGCTGAAGTTTTGAGGTTGAGTTTGGAGAGAAAAATTGAAGTTTCACATTTGATAAAGGTGGTGCGTTATTGTGCACAGTACAGTTGTCTAAAAATAAGACAATATGTCGTTTTTCTCTTTTCATATCCGAGTTCAGTGAGACCAACTATTCATTAATGAGTTCGGTGGTCGTCCATGCCTTCTTGTTTGAGCGGTATTTGGTAGGGAACGAGTTTATGCCCTTGAAACACCGAGGTTTTGCAGATTTTCCTATGACGAGAGGAGTAATCTTTTCTGGGCCGTCCATTTTTACAGTCAGTAAAATAGTTAACCTCTCCTTGCTATGTTTTCCTCCATGGTATTTTTCTTTTTTGAATGTAAATATTTTTTCTGGCAAACACTTGAAAAAGAGTCTGGTTTCATCCGTGATGAAAATGTTACATGGTTCGTACTCCTTTATTAGATGTGAAAGCGAGTTCTCTGCCACTTTGAACAAACGTTAATGTCGACACTTCAGCTTTCCCTGCACATTTTTTAAGACTATCCCATTTCGTTTCGTAAAATTTGTAAGCCATCCCTCGCTAGCAGAAAACTCGATTCCTTATTCTTTGGCGAATGCTTTAGCCTTTTCCTTCAATAAAGAGCCACCCATCGGAATATTCTGTCCTCGACATTGTCTCATCCATGAAATTAAACACTGTTCAAGACGTGGAAAATTATCTTTACTAACGCGCGTTTTCTCCCTCTACTCGAAGATGCACTCAAGATTTCTCTTTATTCTTCAGAATAGAGGAGAGTGAGCTCAGTGGGTTTTCAAATGCTTTGGGGCTACATCGACCTTTCTCTCACCTTCTTCAACTGATTCTATCACCCTTTTCTTTTCAGAAATTGTTAAGCACTTGTACTTTTTAAAAGAAGACACGTCGTTCCTTTCGCATTATAAGTCGACATTGAGTTGAAGTGTAAAGTAGTGTCCCAAGGTTTACATCGAAATTAACAGGTAGGAAACGTAAATCACCACAACTTTAGTAAAATAATATTTTTAATTTAAAATTTGGTATATAAAATGAACACAAGGCGTATTCACAGTTCACACTCAGCTACGGGGTATATTTAATAGCAGGGGTCTACAACTATGGCACGTGGAGCAATTCTTAGTGGCACATTACCGCTCTTTTTTTTTTTAAAAAAAATTATAGAATAAAGTTAAATCCCTGTTTCTCCTGTCTTTGCCTCGTACATTTTTATATAAAGGTTTTATTTCTCGCTTTCAATTCTCTGCCATAAAACGATTCTGCTGAATTATCTTGGATGTAGTTCGAGTGCTTTATTTTAAAAAATATCTGTTTAAATGTGACTAATTATTAGTAATAAATACTCAACGAAAATCAAAATTATTGTGCAATACTTGCAAAAGGAAGCATCACTCATTACTGCACAGAGAATAAAAAAGAAAGCAGTTTTTCCTTTATCCATCTAAAGCTTGGGTATCAACGGAAAAAGAAAAAAACAGATGGCTTAGGAATAAATCAATATTCTGTTTAGCAAGTACCGGAAATATAATAAACAAAGTATAGTTATTCTATCAACATGTACAATTTGAACTGAAAATAAGTTCCGTAAAAAAATGCTCGTGAGATAATTAGGAACAGGAAGTGAATCTAACTTCATAATATTGAAGGTTCGAATTATCGAGAGTTTTATAGGATAACTTCGAATTATCGCGTGTTGTAATCTGGCCAGTCACAAATTTTACTTCGAAATATTGAGAGTACCAAAACGTATGGTTTTAGTTCGAAATATCAAGAGTTTTTCTAGGGGCTGAGCATATACTTCGAATTAGCGAGAGGTTCGTATTATCGAAAGTTCGAAATTATCGAGAGTCGACTGTATATATATATATATATATATATATATATATATATATATATATATATATATTTATATATATATATATATAATATAATCTATATGTTTATATATATATATAATATAATCTATATGTTTATATATATATTCCCTCAAGCATTCTTTTTATTAAATATTTTAATAATATTTAAACACTTTTCTTCTATGGTTCAAAACTAAACGCCCTAATTTTAATCGAATAAACTAGTATCAGAAATTCTTTTTCCGCCCACTTTAAACAATCACAGTTCTTATTATTATTAAACAAATACATTTGAAAAGAAAAAAATTAAAAAGCTTGTATTCCCCCCATGACTAAAATAAGTCAAAGTTCCTCCTGAAGTTATTTAAAAAATTATTTATTATATTTAAAAAAAATAATAAATCTTAAAACTTTGAAGGTTTTAGTACTTATCAAATACTAAGTTTTCAATATTTTATTTAACTATTTGCACTTATATTTATTTATTATTTTTGTAAAATAAAGTCAGTAAACAATTGAAGGAACCAGACTCTTAGCTGAATTTTAATAAATATCTTTCTAGTTAAAACAAAAAACAAAGACAAAAAAATGACGTTTCAAGAAAAGATGTAACTTTGGCTAGCTAACTTTCATAGTGTATACGTATGAAATTACTTAAAAAACTTCAAGGTTCTATCTTGAATAGAAAATGCCATAGAGATTAGAAAATACATATATCGATAGAAATAAAATCTGAGGGGAAAATACGTTTAATGTTTCTAAAGACATATAGGTTTGGAGACTGATGTTTCTTTAGAAAACTTGAAAAAACTTTGAAACTAACAGGGTATTAGAACTAAAATTTGGTGTTCCGCTTTTCCACTTCATGCCACATAAAAAAGAAATCTCTCTATCTATCTATATATAGTTAAAATTCTCTACTATAGAGAGACGAATAATCAGTAACTAAAACCGAAAAAAAACCGAAATTGTAAGATAAACCAAACATAAGATTTTAGATAGGATATATTAGAAATTATAAAAATAATATAACTTAACATATATTTATATATATATATATATATATATATATATATATATATATATATAATAAACACATATATATATATATATATATAAATCTCTCTATATATACATATATTATACATGTATATATATTCATTCAGAGAGGTTTTTTTAAAATTTAATTTAAATTATTTGCGTATGTGGGTTTTTACATTTTGCATTTCAATGAAATTATTCCAGTGCAATATATACATTACAAAATATTCACATGTGTAATTTTTAATTTATGTATTTAGTCCTAGAGGAAATTTTATATAACCTGATCAAAGCAAGTTTTTTATTAAAAATGATTATAATCATTTTTTTCAAACATTTTAGTGGAAAAAATTCAAATATATATATATAAAATCTATATAATATTGTTAATTTACCATTAGTTATCATACTTGTAAAATAAAATAATACAATAAGCCTGTTAGAAATGAATTATTTGCTCTAAAAAATTACTACTTATTTTAATGTATTTTGCAATTAAAATGATGAAATATCTTTTATAAAGCACATTAAATCTCTAGGTTCTAATAGAGTTTTAATCTAATCTCAGGAATTTGGGTCAAATGCCTGTACAGCTGCTCAATATTTTGCAAATACATTACATCTGGAATAGTAAACATTTGTAAGTACGAGGAATATATAAATTATGCCGCAAGTACAAACTGTATCAGCCATGTTAACATCTGTGTCTAATGCCATTTTTCAAAAATCACTTTTGAAATGTAGAAATGTCTAGTTGTTGTAATGCAATCCTTGTAAATGGATAGTGAAAATCCGTCAATATATTCTTTTTTTTTTATCTTGAACCCATAATCCTGATAATGAGGTGTATAGAAATTCTACTCTTCAAATTTTGTCTCAGTTATGTTTTATTTCTTTAATAAAATGAGCCATTATCCTCATTTTCGCATATACGGAAACATAATTTAAGAAAACTTGCAAAAAATGAAAATAATAATAATAATTTATGTTTAGTAAATACAATAGAATAGAACACATTCTAATTAGTATTTTTTTAATTTTTGATTTTACTAAACAGTTTTATTTGAGAAAAAAATGTTTGTATGAATTGGTATGAAACTTTCCAAATGATAATTTTTCTATACGAAATATATATATATATATATATATATATATATATATATATATATATATATATATATATTATTTATAAAAAGTAAATAATGGTAACTTAAAATTTAAAAAGACAGAAGTATTTTGAGTAATACTTGAATTTTTTTTTTCAATTTTAGAATGAATTAACATTTGAATAACAGTAGTCATTCTGATTATATATTTCGTTATTTGCACATTTTTATTTATTTGTATATTCAAGTATCATAGGTCTATATGAATAAAATAATGGAAGGAATAAAAACAGTTGAAAATACTTTTCAAAAAACTTATATCCGTACTCGAAGGTTTATTTAGAAAATAAAAATAAATGTGTTTCTCAAAAGCATATAAGTTAAAAGAAATAATTATTTATAGGACACTGAATGAAAGTTTATGTAAAAATCATTGTTTTTTTTTCTTTTATATTCAAAAATTTTTTGACAGGGGAATGCATTTAATTGCCCTTTAAATTTAATAACCTTCTTTCTGAAATAGGAGACCTCATAACTGTCTGGCTGACGCATACTAAACAAGATGAAAATGCGGTACTCTATTAGGAATTTTAATCAAAAAGGTGGGGAGAAAAAAATATGTATTGCAAAGAAAAATATATTATTCAATGAAATGGGATTGGTTTGGGGAAATATATATGCCTAAATGATTAATTAAAAATATATTAGAATATATCGATATAAATTTTAATAAATCTGCAATGCCGCAATGTATATTTTTGCAAATTTTAAAAATAAGGCATACCTATGAAATACTTTTCATACAGATAAGAAACCGAACTGGATGATTAAGATCTTTTAAACAAGTTAATTGCTTCTCTTAAATCAGTGCCTTGATTTTTACATTCTGTCTTGTTTATTATGATAGATGAGCTAAGATTCAACAATGTTTGATTTTTATAAGATTTGCAAAAGTTGGTATACTATGATGGAACAAGGTGACAGATTATCAAAACAAGGCTATCAAATTATGACTTATTTTCACAGTCATATATGAAGTGTCAAACACAATGTTCTTAAAAACAACCCGTATTCAAATGTGATTTCCGAATTAGTCATCCCAAGTGTAAATTTCGTTTTCAACAGGGTTTCTTGATTTAAAATTTTGCGCTTAAATGTTTATCATTGTGTTTTCTATTATCCACTTTTTCCCTCACGTATTTGACGTTCTTATCATCTTCCTTTCATGGTGTAGCAAGTTTAATACCGTGAATATGTGTGTTTCTGGTGTACTCAACTTCATGTGTACTTAACTTATTTCAATACTAAAGATTAAAATCCACAATTAGAACATTGGTAAAAGTTAAGAGATGGATGCTGCAGTGTTACAAATATTACATACTATAATATATATATATATATATACTAGAGGACCCGCCAGACGTTGTCCTGTATACACATCTTAAATTCAAAAATTCCAAACTTTTATGAATAAGCTTTAACAATCTGGACTGTTTTGAGTAAAACTTGTATTAAAAAGTTATTACAATGTCTAACGTCATTACATGTACGGTTATCACAATTCAATCAATCGATAGCGTGTGAGTATGTGTATACTGTGAGAGAAGTTAAATGTAAAGGCTGCGTGAATAAAAACATAACTTGTTTTAATTAAAGATGCAAAAGTTGAGACTCAAACTATTTTATAACAGGTATATTTATTAAATTGTACATAAATTTAATTTATTCAAATGCCATTGCCTATTCTAATTGAAAAGATATTAATTAAAAAGGCTACAAAGCGTGAATCGTATGCATTTTCGTAACAATAATGACTGGGTTTGGCCAGTTTGGCAGAAAATCAATTTTGAACTCCAAATTACGTCTTTTTCAATTCCTACTATTAGCTCACGATCTCTATACACATTTTATTTATTTGTTTATTTATTTATCTTGGTGGAATTTTCAATCGTTAATAAAATACATTTTAAAGCGCTCAGTTGAGCTGAAATGTAATGTACATGATTATTTTGGATGACAATACAATAATTTAATTATAATTAATAAAAATTAATTGATTAAAACTAATTATTTGAAAAATTACAAATACAGCCACGTTGGCTACTTAGCGACAATTTTGGCGACGTATGTCAAAATTTGAAAAGGTTTTTTTCTCACGTGTTAAAGCATTCAGTTGAAAGAAAATTTTATATACACGTTTGTTTTGGATGACAATACGATACTTTAATGATAATTAATAAAAATTAATTACTACTTAATGTTGTGGCTCTGTCATATGTATATACATATTTATATTAATTGCAACTATTTAATAAAAAGTAGCTAAAATAAATTTTTTCTTCGTTGATCAAAGTAGGAATTGATTAAAATTTTTTTTTATATTACTTGTTTATAACAATAGCGTTGTTACAACAATGCAGGTGAATGTTGAGTTGTATTTTTTAAAAGTTTTTAATTAATATCTTTTTAACTAATTAAAATATCAGACCGAATTTTGAATCTAAACCATTTTCGAATTTACTTGAACCCACACAAAAAATTTCATCGAAATCGGTCCAGCCGTTTAGTAGCAGTTTAGTGACATACACAGGCACAATATATATATATATATATATATATATATATATATAATGTCTTCAAGGATATGACGTCCTACCATGGCCTGTCAGGTCACGCGGATCTTTCGCCAATAGAGCATGTCTGGACGCGCTATAAGGCAACTGCAGCCGTCCCGAGATACAGGAGAATTAACTGCGCAGATGCAAAGACTATGGCAGGGTTTCCCACAGGGGGTCATAAGTGATCTAATTGAATCGATGCAACGCCGAATTTCGGCTTGTATATATAGGTGGCTTTATATATTTTTAATCTTTGGCAAGCTGTAACCGCTTAATAAAATGATATTTTGTTCTGAATTTTTAATCATATTTGTTTATTTTCATATACACTACATGCATACCAAATTTCTGTGAATGTAGCTAATTTCTTCTGGGTGCATATATTTTTTTTTTGCGACAGAGTGTATATATATATATGTGTGTATTTTGAGAATTAGTAACAAATGAATGTAACCAAACGAGTAAAAATGTCCTTAAACGTCAATTTAAATCAATAGGAAAATACGGTAATACGAGTAATACATACATATACTTGTATTGTTATTGAAATAATTAGATCTTGCTTGCCTATCTGCTGGAAAAAAATACTCCGAACGGTAAAATGATTTCTAACGAGAAGTTTCATTATTTCAGAAACTCTGCGAAGGGTTGACTTTCGGTATATTTATTCCCAAAGTTTAGCAAAGTTGCCAAAATTTGAGACAAAACTAGATGCTCTGAGTGAAATGCACACAAGTATATGGAGAGTTTTTGACTATACTGTACAAGAAACTTCTAGAATGGTTTTCCCTTTTTATTAGATATGGTGTAGGGTAACAACATTAGAGAGACGTGGTTTTCTAAACTTTTTTTACAGTAATTAGGTATCTCATTTGCTTCATTGAATTTCTGCGTTCTGGATTCGTGTACAGTTGGATTTTTGCTTTTAATGATTAATGAGAAGAAATGTCATCCCTTGTCAATTGTGAATATGTTATGTTTTGACAATAATTTTCAGTATCCCTAAACAGCTTGTTCGTTACTTACATAGAATTTTTTTAGATTTGAAAATCGTTTACTAATGTTGGAATACACGCTCCAAAACTATATTTCTATGTTTATATAAACAGACATACCTAAATCTTTTTTAAGCTGAGATAATTAACTTGCATTTCATGGCAGAAATGACTCAATTGTAATGTTCATATGCAGATAACTAAACGAAGCACAGAAGTTATATAACAGAAAACTTTAATCCAAATTTTATGGGGGGGGGATTGATTTCAATAATAATGATAGAGTTTTGTTTTTCTAAAAATCAACTAGATAAATACACATCATATTCTTTACTAAAACTTTTACTCTATTCCTTACGGAATCTTATACATTACTGATGTTTATAATTAAACGTATACGAACAAATATTCTAGGAACATTATAATTTTTATTTACTCAATACACTTATTGGTAAATATTATTTTTGAAAACTAAAGATATGAATTTTACATTGGAAAAATGATTCTAGTACAACTGAAAAAAAACCCCCATAGTTACTGAGGAATTTTTATATTTATTTTATTATAAAAACCCACACGTGCAAACACAATAATGGCCGATTCCACAGTAGACCAGGTGTGGTATATCGATATGTAGATGATCACGAAGTACATTTACGATTTTCTACAGCACGTAGAATTGCCCATCATTGCATGAACTTATCCTGCATTTAAACTACAATAGTCAAACATATGTATCAGCCTTTTTAGTGAGGAGTTAGGTAGTAGTCAATGAGGAAACATGTATTGTGCAATTAGTTGATCACTCCTACGCTTACCATAAAATACTTTTGTGTTGCAGAACTTCGTGGTGTATGGGAATAACATTAAATGACAAGAATATACTTTGATGACTGAAAAATTTCTTCCTCGTAAAAACCCTCTCACATTTTTACACCCTAAGGCAATAAAGCGGACATGTGTCATGCCATTCTGAAGATTATATTAAGAAAAGGACATCTAAAGCACACAATCACTTTCCGTAAGTAAGTAGACATGCTACTCGTGAAAATTACTCAACGTTGTTTACGTGCAGAATCTTCAGATTCTTTTCCAGAAATTCTCGACTCGGTGTGCTTCGGTTCACGTACTCGAACTCAGAGTGACTTACATAAGGCCTCAAATTATCTTCTCGAATTCAACAAATCTATATCATTCGTTATCACACATAACACTTCTCTAATAAATCCTCAATCATATAATCGCTGGATCAGGGTTTCAAAGAGCCCAAGAGTTGGAATATGCTTCAGTGAATATCAATGTTTGAATAAACGCTATATGGCTCATTCGATATATTTTACAGATCCTTAAGTGAAACCCATATAGGTTTGCTCCGTGTTTGTGTATTCGGCCATCCGACTACTGTTGCTTGCAGGTGTGAAATGATGCTTTCCGGTAGTAACGCTTGAAATGTCCTTCTCCTGTTCCATCATCTAACACGACAGCATTTACACGTTATACGTACCCACAGTGTAAATCTTTCTCTGTATGTTTATATGTGACTTTTTATTCTTTATCTTGTTATTTACGTAAACCATTTATCAACATGGGAGCTCAACGGATTATTTAGTGTCACACTTTATGCTTTATTAAAAGTTCTAGAGCACTTAAGAAAAAGAAACACTAATAATAAAAGTAATTAGCGATTTTTTACATATTGCATAAACAATTGTGTTTGTGTTTGAAAATGAAATCAGTTAAACATAATTGCAAGAAACTTATGTGTTTAGTTTACAAACAACGCAAATAATTCATTCTCAATTCTATTAATGACACGATCACTTGGTGAGTATAGCACGTGATTGAGTTTTGTTTAGTTTCTCGCTTAACAAGAACCTAACACTTCTTTCTTTACTATTTTGCTCTTGCACTTTTATATTATACCCACTAAAAATTTTTAAATGGTTACTCGCTTACATTAAAAGATAATATGATTGTATAGAAAAAAAACTTTTTTTTAATATCTCGGTAAAAATTCAAATGTTTTGTAAACATTGATCAGATGGTGAAGCGTAAGGATTTTAAAACGTCTCACTTATTATACTCTGACTACTTTGAATAAGCTTGTTTTCAATACCAAACATTTAGAAATCTTCGCCAGCTCCATTCTTACTATTTTTCTGTTCACAAAAGAAACTTCTGTTAAAAGGATTTTGGATAGATGCCTACAGGAATATAAATATTTCAATGTAAATTTTTGTTTATTTTACATTAAATTCTTTAGAGACTACATAAAAAGATAAAGTATAAGTTGTTACCTTAAATTTTACTTATTTTACACATCTTCAGAGTAGTCACTAGAGATATTTCTGTTTTAAATTATCTAAAATAAAAACACAAGAATCTGATATGTAACCATACGTGTCATATATTAAAACAAGTATATATATAACGTATTTTTTAAAATAATTTTACATTTTTATGGGAAAAAACTTTGAAGCTTTCACTACAAAAATGGAAAAATATCCGAATATACTACAGGTTTATTAATGTTAATACTTGATGATGAATCAAATACCAATTTCAAATATTAGAAATGAAAATTACCATTTACCTTTTGTAAAATTAAAAGTAAAAAAATTATGCGACATTTTTAAAGTCTTTTTTATAGCACTATTCTAGTAAAAAGATGTTATTTATTGAGAGAGAGAGATAATTAAATTCTGAATGTGGTAAAAAATTAAGGCATTACAATTTATTGTTTAGATTATGTGTATTATAGATCATAAATTTGTGTCTATATAATAAATATATATATATATAAGTCTTATTCTCTCCTACAAAAAAGGTCAAAATAAAAAAAGTCATTTTTGAATTCATAGTTCTTTTACACAAGAAAATAAAAATTATGAAATATTTGTATGGGATCTATTTATTATGTAGTATGAGAATTTCTCTTAACACAGCATCCGTTTTTCTGAATTTGACTGGTATAAATTTGTCACATAGATGTACAATTTGTTTTTACTGCGGATAACATTTATTGGTATCTGCACAATGGTTATCAAAATGTAAAATTCATTAATTTTCATGATATATTTCAGATACAGATTATACATATGTTGTTGAAATATTATTATTGTGTGTTGAAGAAATCTATGCGACCCCAGCTGAAATGTATAAAGCAAAATAATATTCAAGATTTTAATTTTTACATATTAAAGTCTAAAAAGCTCATGTATATTGAAATTAACCTGCTTATAAATTTAAGTACTGAATAAATTTGCTATATTAAGTTAGTTACAAATGTTGACCCAATAAGTGCACTTAGATCAGTTCTGTGACGTTTCTCGGTAATTAGGATCATGAAACCAAATATGATTTTACACATAGACATTTGATTCTGTTGGATTTTTGCTTTCTAAAAGCAATATAATTATACAAAAGTTTAATATAACATTTTTCAATTCTCTATTTACTTTTAAATGAATAACTGGACAAATTGCTGTTTGCAAAAATCTATACTTCTACAAAATTCAGTAAAAAAAAGTTCTGAAAAATTTGTTTCAAAATTATTGTTAAGGGATTAATCGTCCAAAATCACTGATATTTTTTATTGATGTATGTTGAAAGGACAAATGTGGAGCACTTGTGTATTATAATATCGACTAATTTATTCTAATCAAAAAACCACCAAATTCTGTGATATACAGCAAATATTGGAAACTGTTCTTGATCATGTTTGAACACTGCAATATAGTGATATTTTTTTAAAATTCGTGATGCCTCTTTGCTTGGCGAAATTATTAGTTGGCAGTTTAATACATATGTTCCAAATTTCATAATGGTATGAGTACTGATTTAGCATTTCTTAGACAAACTTTGAAGTAATTTATTTTATATTTGAGTTAATATATTGTGATGACCCCTGGGTCACACCTTGAACACCAAGAATAATTTGAGGCAAAGAACCACCAAAAGCCATTTTGAATAATAATATTATTTATTTTTGTTATAATTTCCTCAAAAATCTCTGATAACAAATAATATAATATTGTTACGTCTTCTAAAGGGATTTGCCTTTATTTTAAATTAAATTACTAAGAATACAATTAATTACTTATATAGCTCAACTCAAGTAAGGTTTACCGAAATAGGAGATCCGAGAAACACACGTATTCGGATTCTTAAATGTCATTAACTTTAACTAAGTATCTCAAACTGACGCTTACTTTAAGCGTACGTGAATTATCTTTACCGCTGGCTTATATCAGCTTTCTGGTACGTCTCGCAGCACGACGTCTTCACGAATCTAATCTCTTTGAATCTTCTAGTTTTGCTTTAAATGTTGTTGGCTTAATAGCCTACCATCATTTCTCTTGCTATCTCGCAACCTTCGACTTAAATACCTTATCTAATTTAAATATCCCAAACTTCTTTTTGGAGTTGATTGGAAATAAACGCGAATTTATATTCCCCAGGAAGACGCCTAAGAAGATTAGTGGAAAGGTTCCGTATAGATTCGTCACAATCCCTCCAAAAAGAAAACGGGATTTATTCGAAGGTCACAAACGGCCTGAAAATAAATTACGTAACCAATTCCCAGACTTGCTTTACAGTCCCGACAACTTTAATATATATATCTACCAATCGGATACTAAAAAAATCTCCTTCTTTAAGGAAAGAAAAAAATTACGACCTAAAACTACTCTTTAAAGGATGTAACATTTACAGAATTATATAAATATCCCTACACTACGCCCATTTGGCAAAGAGGCGAGGGAAAAACCACCTAAGGGGAAAAACCTGCCTGCGTGGTTTCCTTAACTACTTAAAAATTTACTTAAATATTATAACACATATTCAGACTTGCATCTTGCTTCTTTTGTGGAACAATGTTCAGAGTCAGCTACCATCAAATGAGAATTTCTTTGTGTGAAAAACAAACATCTATAATACATACATATTCCTTCATTTTTTTACATAACATTTTAATATACATCAATTGAATCATCTGGTTCCTTAACATTCCCATTCCATACATGCTGCGCTTGTTAGTATTAAATGTTAGCTCTACCTAATTACGCCGCGTCCCCAAGTCACCAGATGTAAGATAAAATATATACATATATATATATATATATATATATATATATATATATACAATTTCAAGCATTTTTCAAATAACAATAAAACAAACAACCAAAGGAATTGTCGCATTTTAGCGAAGTCATACATAGAAGTAAACAAATGCATTCTTACAAATGTTTTCTCCATATTTTTACAAAAAATTAACACAAAAGCTGATTTTTCTCATCAAGAAAAAACACACACTCATTGTAGTGTTAACTTTTGCTTGGCTTCTTAAATTAAAAATCCGCCCGTGACTTGCTTCATTGCAATAATTCTTCCGACCACTTGTTCGAAAGGAGAAAAGAAAGAAACGATACAATCTGATATTTTTCTTTGCTTTTTATTCGCTCCTATCCACTGGATCTCCGTCTAAGGCTTCCATACTGAGACTCCTTCTCCTGATGTTGTTCTGTGGGATACTTTCCCTTCCGATGTTCCTCCGCTCCTCTGGAAATTCTTCGGGTTGTCTTACTCGGCTGCGTAGGTAGTACGGACAAGGTCTCATTGCTGTCATCTGATTAGACCGGACAGTTCTCCTCTCAGCTGCCCTGTTGATTCCATTTTTAGTTGTCTTTGTCTCCCGGGCCTTGTTGTATTGTCCGCTTCCTTCGTGCCTACTCGCTACTGTAGGTGACTTGTCCTGCCTGGAATCTTGTTGATGAGAGGGACCTGCAATGGACTGTGATCCCTGGGAGGGGTTATTAAGTCTTCTATATTTATGATTACAAGATGAAACCGAGGATGGAATTGCTCTATTTTCTCTATGTTCGGACCCCTGCAGAGAACGTTTTCTGTAAATTTTGGACTTTTTAATATTTGTCTTGTCCCCTGATCCATTTGAATGTACTTTACGTTTCAATCTCGGATCCTCCCATCCGGCAATACCCTTACTTCATTTATGACCGTTGTTCTGCTCACTCGAGGTTTTCCTACATCCCTTGAATTTTCCTGGTTGCGATCTACTTGACCTATCACTCGACCTCTGTCCTTCATACAGTGTCTCAACATGACTGTCCGAACTAATCGTGTCGGATTGTCGTGGATGGTACACACGCACCTGGTCAATATTAACTGTTACCTTTTTTACCCCTCTTTAAAATAATTAAATTGTTATTCCGAACCTCCAACACTCTATATGGCCCTTCAAACTTAGGCATAAACTTTCCAACCACTCTCCTACCCACAGCACTTATAAAATGAGTTTGTACCAACACCAAATCATTTACTTTGATGTTAACTTCCCTCCTTTTCCGATTATAATATTTTTCCCAATGTTTGTGTTGTTTCCGCCTATTCTGCCTTGCTTCATCGAATAATTTCTCAATGTTTCTTCCTACATATTCAGCACCCTCTGTGACATTTATTAATTTACTAAAAGGTGTTATAATCTTTCTACCTAAGAATAACTCAGTCGGAGTTTTATTTATTGTTTCGTTCACTGAAGTGCGCAGCGCGAAAGCGATTTCATGAAAAAATCGGTCCCAGTTTTCGTGATTTTCTTTTACAAAACAGGCTATCATCTGGGCTAAATTGCAATTAACTCTTTCCGTTAAATTCGCCTGTGGCCTGTATGTTACCGTTTTCATATGTTTTATGTCTAATCTGTGACTTAAGTGTTCAAATACCTCTGATTTAAATTGGGGGCCGTTATCACTAATTAAAGAAATCGGAGCTCCGTAACGTGAGATATAATTCTCAAAAAAGGCGTTAGCTATGGCCTGGGCCGAAGCTTTTCGTAAAGGAATAAGCTCACTCCACTTAGTGAAATGATCAGTTATTACTAATACAAATCTATATCTTTCGGGTCGGGATGCGGGTTAGGGGCCTAATAGGTCTAATGTTACAATTTCATTGGGGTAATTCGATACTATTGGAGTAAAACGACCAGCTGGTAGCGCGTTTTTGTAATTAAATTTTTGACACCGGTCACAAGTTAAAGCATATTCAAAAATATATTTCCTCATATATGGTAAATAACATGTGTCTCGCAGTTTTAAATAGGTCTTTCTCTTTCCTAGACGGCCTGCTAATGGCAGATCATGAAATTCCTTTATTATTGTTTCGCCGAAGCAATCTAGGAATATACACTCTTAGTTCTCCAAGAGTTGTATAATATTTCGCGTAAAAGAATAGACCATCTATAAGTTTAAAATCATGGGACCAACCTTCGCATATAGTCGAATTAACGGAACCGTCGTCTGGGTTTTCTAAATAACGATAGATGTGTCCTAACTCAGGATCTTCCCTTTGCTCTCGAATGAGTTGTTCTCGAGAGTTTAAAGCTAGGGCTCGAAGAGCTGCGCTCGAAATTTGTGATCCATCCAGATTGCCTACTGGATTCCTAGACAAAACGTCCGCGACAACGTTTTGGACCCCCGGGCGATGTTCCTATTCTATGTTGAAATCGGATAACTTAAGTGCCCATCTAATCATTCGACTAGATAAGTTTTTTGCATTAGTTAGCTTTGTTAATGCCACGCGATCTGTGATTACTTCCACTAGCAGTGATCCGAAATAAGTTTTAAACTTATTTAAGGCCCATTTCACCGCCAAACATTCGCGTTTAGTAACAGTATAGTTTCGTTCCGCCTTATTGAGGGTTCATGACACGAATGCAATCGGTTTGTGGTTTTGATTAAGCACAGCACCAATTCCGACCCCACTAGCATCAGTAAATAAGTTAAACTGTTCTGTAAAATTCGGCAATTACAAAACTGGTGCCTCAGTTAATGCTTGTTTATTAATTTATCAAAATAATCATTTGCTTCTGTCAACCAATTAAATTTAGCCCCTTTTTTCTTCAACCGATATAATGGTTCACATATGTCTGCATACTGGGGTATAAATTTCTGATACCACACCACCATCCCTAAAAATTTCGATACTTCCTTACTATTTTTAGGAGGTTTCATTTCTGTGATTGCCTTCACTTAACTATGGTCTGTTTCGATCCCTTCTTTACTAATTACGAGACCTAAATACTTCAATTTGTCTCGTGCGAAGTGGCACTTATACTTATTTAATGTTAGCCCTGCGTCTCTCAACAATGTAAATACCTGATTCAAATGATCTAAGTGTTCATTAAACGATAGAGATGTGATGATAACATTGTCCATATATACCGACACGAAACGCCCAATAACAGGTTTGAGTATAATATCTATGGCCTTTTGTAAATTTGGCGTCGCCCCAGAAAGGCCAAAAGGCATTCGGAGGAATGCGAACGTGCCATTACGGGTGATATACGCGGTTTTCTCTATATCTCTTGGACTAATCGCCAATTGAAAATAGCCACTTTTTAAATCCAATGTGGACATCACTCCGGTATGCAGAATGTTTGTTATTAGATCATCAATCACCGGTAATGGATATCGGGGGTATTTAGTTATTGCATTAAGTTTGCGATAATCAATCGCGAATCGATACGACTCCGGAGAATCCGGAGGAAGGCCATTATTCTTGCGCGTTAAAACTACTGGTGACGCGTATGGGGATTGAATAGGACGAATCGGCCCATCTCGCAACATTTTCTCAATGTGATAATCGATTATTCCTTGTTTAACCCTATCATAACGGTAGGGTCTCGACACTACCGGTTTCTTGTCCCCAGTATCGATTTCATGGTATAAAACTTGAGTTAACCCCGTCTGATCTGAAAATAGATTAAATAAATAAATTTACCATTAAATAAATTCCTTAACTTTTCCTTTTGCCCTTCACCGAGCTTTGTATCTGATAGATCAATCTCGACCGGCTTTTTTACTTTTGGTAACTGCTTAATTTGGTCATCTGGAATGATCAGTTTTGGACTTTTTCATAAAATAATAATTTGGACTTTTTCATAAAATCAATGCCTTAAATGCATTGGTACTGCATATTGTTAAGAATGTGAAATTCCCAGGTTTTCTGGAATTCTCGGATCTGAATCTGTAATTCGACCCGACCTAAGTGGCAACACGGGGCTCCATGCGCCGTCACTACTCTATCTTTCGTCTTTTGACGGGGTCGATACGAAACATATTTGCGACAGACCTCTTCCGATATGAAAGATTTCTCCGCCCCAGTGTCCCAAAAGGGCTGTAATGAATGTCTCATTTAAAAGAATAGGGACATACGGTAAGTCTACTGGAGTTATTCGTAATGAGGATACACTAATAGTTTGGTGTTCTGTAACTGGAGGATTTTCCGTACATCGCGATCGATCACCCCCATACTCGCATCGATCGCTTAAAAGTTTAAATATCTGTTTCGATAATTCTGACCCCTGAAAGTACTATTCCTTAAACCACCCTGTCGACCGCCTTGATTGAGGAATCTATGATCCGATTGACCACCTCGGCGAGTCACCATCGAGTCTCTGATTATCTACAACACCTTGACTCTCAAATCTATTGAACTCTCTCCGTGGTCTACTATTGTCCACATATCTATTGTTACCTCTCGTTTCCCTCCAATTTTCTTGTAGATTCCTGTTAGAGAAACGATTGTTCTCGTTTGGTTGTATATCTCGGGATTCCCAACTCGAAACTCTGATCTTTCTATTTAGAAACCTTTCCTCATACTTATCAATAATTTGTAGGAGGTTAGATGTAGTTAGCGGATTTCTAACCTATACATAATCCAAAAACTGAGGTTCTAACCTACTAATAATATGATCAATCAATTTTTCCTCCGTCATTTCGAGTTTTAAGATTTTGTGAATCTTCAACAAATCATACACAAAATCAGACGGCTTTTGGTTATGCTTTTGCGATGATGAATAGAAACGCGTTTCTAACTCCGACCGATTTCTAACCACGGGGAACTGTTCTGACAACGCTTGCTTAAAGGGCGCGTAATCCGTCGCCTTGTCTTTAACAACCCTATAACCTAGAATCTCCAACCAAACTAGTGCCCGTCCTGTGAGATGACCCATTAAATATGCACAAGCGAGTTGTGTGGGTATCTCGTAATATGTTAAGTTATTATCCATATTTTCCAAAACTTCTACCACGTTCTCCACCCCCGAAAAATACTGCTCAGGAATGATCTGAAAATTAGATCCGACTCTAAACTCGGGATTTACTCGTTGGGCGCCACTGTGATGACCCCCTGGGTCACACCTTGAACACTAAGATTAATTTGAGGCAAAGAACCACCAAAAGCTATTTTGAATAATAATATTATTTATTTTTGTTATAATTTCCTCAAAAATCTCTGATAACAAATAATATAATAATTTTACATCTTCTAAAGGGATTTGCCTTTGTTTTAAATTAAATTACTAAGAATACAATTAATTACTAATCTAGCTCAAGTAAGGTTTACGGAAATAGTAGATCCGAGAAACACACGTATTCGAATTCTTATAATTGTCATTAACTTTAACTAAGTATCTCAAACTGACGCTTACTTTAAGCGTACGTGAATTATCTTTACCGCTGGCTTATATCAGCTTTCTGGTACGTCTCGCAACACGACGTCTTCACGAATCTAATCTCTTTGAATCTTCTAGTTTTGCTTTAAATGTTGTTGGCTTAATAGCCTACCATCATCTCTCTTGCTATCTCGCAACCTTCGACTTAAATACCTTATCTAATTTAAATATCCCAAACTTCTTTTTGGAGTTGATTGGAAATAAACGCGAATTTATATTCCCCAGAAAGACACCTAAGAAGATTAGTGGAAAGGTTCCTTACAGATTCGTCACAATATTTTCTAACATCAAACTTCAGAGCGAGAATACTGAATCTTTTTTCCTAGTGTTTTTTGTTTCATCTTCAATTTTTTTAAGTTTGAATATAATCATGTATAAATGTGTACTTTAGATGCATAATCAATGATAACGAAATAACATGACAATAATTACTCCAAATAAGTTTAAGTTTGGATAAACTGAAGTATATTTAACACTATACATACAGTAACTGGTAGAAATAGGTATGCATTAAATCAGTGGTTCTGAAACTTTCAATACTTGCGACCCAATATTGAATCATAATTTTCATCGCACCCCACTCTATAAATGACAATGTATTGAATTCAATAATACGATAATTTGATGCTAAATATACAATAGGATTTAAATCCTTTATGTTCCGCCCGCGCATATAAACGTCTCGCTCAACTAAAACGTTATTTTCCCCGTACGTATATATACGTCTATCAAAAGTACGATTTTTTATGTTTATTGCTATCCATAAAATTATTCTAAAGATTTTGGAATGCAATAAAAGCACAGTGTTTGCGAAAGATTTACTTATTTCGGAGGATTTGCTTATTTCTTTCCTTTTCTTCCCAACCTCCAATATATTTCATATGCATTCTTAAGCAGACTTGGTGCCCTAAAAATCACAAACCTATCGTTTTTTTTTTAATTTTCATTTAATCTTATTCTTTGCATTATTATCTTTCGATTGATATAACACTTGTGCATGTCGGAAAGTTAGAAGTTGAATAAAACTTCATTTGAAAACAAGTTATGTAATTCAGCCACTACCCCTTTTAGAAAAAAAGCTAAAAATGCGTTATGATAAAAAAAATCTATTTTATAAATAGAAATAATAACTATAAAAAGAATGTGTAGTATTAAAAGCAGAATATTTCCGAGGCAATACAATAATGTAATTTTTCTTCCTTGTGAAATGTGTGCATGTAAAATTTTTTAAATTAAGGCATTTTATATTAATAATTTTATATAATTTCAGTTCTTATTCTGATATATTTTTCATACAAATGTAATACTTTAATATTATAAGAAGATAAACAGCTAAAATTTCTGTCGTGACAGAAAAAAAAATTTTAAATTTTTCTTGAGTTTTCTTGTGCAATTAGTACTCTCTAAAAGTTGATCATTTATAAAAATGTGTGGGTTGAAAACATATGAAAATGCAATTATTTTAAAGAAAAACGTATAAGTAATATCTTAAAGTGGTATTTTAAGTTTAATTATGCTTATAATAATTATTTTTTCAGAATTATAAACATTAAAGTGGTTTTTCTCAGTTTGTGTTTTTCGAAACCTTAGTGCATTCAAAATGCTACTCCTTCGACAATTATTTACCAATCACTTCAATTTTTTTCCTGCGTGTTAAAACTAAAGCATGTAATAAAATTAGTGATCCGTTTTGCTATAAACTGAATATTTTTTTTTTAAAAAAATAAAATGTAAGACATGTTGGCTTTTTCGTTGATTTTTAAACTGTATATCAACATTTTATTTTTTTTCTCGAAAACGAATGAAATTATTCTAAAATCGATCCCTAAAGTTGTTAAGAACATCCATAAGAATATTATAAAAAAATTTCAGGTCAAAAATTAATATTTACAAAAGGAGTAGGATTTTAAAATTTTCCCAATTTTCTTCAAAAAATTAAAATTTTTAAAATTGTGTGAATAATATATGATACTATTTAGTTAATATTTCATATTAACTAAATAGTATTTTATACACTCTGCTCTCAAAAAGTATAAATCTTAAGTTAAACATTAGAAATAGGTATGAAAAATTTTAAACAGACAAAAATTTCCATGTTACTGACAAATCTTGTTATAAGTTCATTTCCAAAGTTATATAGTTACTTGAATTTCATGTCTCTGAATGCTCCATGCTCTTCTATGAGAAATTATGGACATAGCATTTCCAAAAAAAATTAAACATTTGTAGCTGGTAATTACTAAAGGAATCAGACAATGAAAGTTATGAACATTAACATTTCAAAATTGGACCATTTCATATCTACATGTTTCTTATAAATTAAACTATTTTATGAATTTATATGGAGTGATACATTATCTACCAAGAAGTAATGTAACACCTATGAGGAGTTTTTTTCAAATTTAATGGTCTCCATTATATACTGTAGCTCATTCTTGTGCGTAAGTAAATATAATAAACTACATAATAACTGAGAACTAAATATAAGTATGCTGAAAAATAACCTAGAACTATTAACAAATATATAAACAAACACTGAAAGTAACCGCCGGCTTCGCACACTAACACCAAATGACAAATATACTACACCAGGGATGGCGCACCAGTGCACGCGTGCCATTGATGGCACGCGTTACAGTATTTTGGGCACGACAGCGATCAAAATGGTTTTTGCATTTTATTTCAAAATAACAAAGTTCACTGTGAAGTATTACGAACAAATGCGATTGATCGGTCACGGGGTGACAGGGAGCACACTCGTTTGTTATTGTCTTGCCTTAGTGACGTCATGGACTATAACTGCTTGTGACGCAGTGTTTGTCTACGCATTGCATGGTCAATTTCATTGAGACAACTGTATTTTAAATTTATTTGTGTTATATTTACAATTTTTAACTGTTGTTTAACATGGCTAGTTCAGGCAAAAGATCACTAAGTGCAAGACAGTAAGGGTAACACAGAATTTCAAGTTTGGTGAATCTAGAGATATAGCATCATTAGTATAGGCGACAAAGCGGGGTGTGTTTAATGTTCTGTAACAGTGGTATGCAGAACATCTCCTGTAAAACGGCATTTTGAAACAAATCACAAATCCTCTTTTTAAAAAACTGAACCACAGCAAAAAAAATTATTGCATAGAAACCGTTTGGCAGATGACTCCAATTCAGCATGCATTCTACTAAAAGTTGCATCTTACAATCCTAATATAAGTTATTTATCATCCACAATCTGGAACAGCAGAAGTCACACTAATGTTTACTTTAATTTGAATTACACGTATAATTAAAACATTTACAACTACACAGAGCAAAAGGTACTTTTTCGTAATAAATACAAAGTTTTGTGTTGTTAGCATTTAGTTTTATTATTTTAACAATAATCACAAGTAATTATTATTTGACGGAACGTCTATACCTCATTAAACACTTCTGTAGAAAAAATCGCACTTTGATCCATAAAGGTTCACCATCCCTGTACTACACTAAAAAAAAAAAATTATGCTAAAAAATTACTAAAATTACTTCATACCTAATTATTAATCAAGGGTGTTGCAAATATATAATAACAATAAATAAAGTTTCAGAAATAAACTTCACACACAAGGTGTAAACACATCAAGTATTAGAAATTCACACACTAAAGCAAAGCGCGGGAAAATGTTGCTATCCTCGTCACGTGATTTCGACTTGGCGCTGCTTAGTCGTGAATTGACCTCATTTTAATTCCATAGATTTCTTTTCCTACCCAATTTTTTTAAGCTCACCAACATCCAATCAAAAGCCTCAATCCACTAGCTTAACTTCTGCTACTCCATTGGACATTACCACCGAAGCCACGCCTCTCTATTTCAGCCAAAGTCATCAACCCCAGGCCACTTTCGTTTCCAGAAAGAGGGCAGAGGCATAAAGAACTATCCCAGTCCCTTGTGAAATATCAGCGTATAACTGCAAAGAAGCGTTTATTTAAAAGGGATCCCTGAAGTGATGCAATCCTTTTCTGTAAAAAATAAAACTTATTGCTGATATCTTGTACAATTTCCTATTAACTGGGAGAGTCAGAATATTTCTTATCATGTAAGCTGTTTGAATGGAAATGGCTAAATGTTCACATTTAGCCAAAAAATGAAGCAATTAAATTTAAACCAATGTAGTGTATATAATATTTTAGAGTACAAAAGGTGTATTTTGTCTGTACAAGTTTTAAAAGGAGAGTACAGTTAGTTATTTAAGATATTGGCCAACGCAACAATGTATTAGACGTCAATTCTACAATTTTTTGATATAAAAATGTATGGGATACTTACAGAATTTATTTTTATATTTGTAATTTTTATATTTTTTCCTAGAAACTGTAATTGAGAGAGTGACACCTACCCAAAACGCAGGCCCCTCACTGTTCTCCCAACTCACCTTTGCCTGAGCCAACTCTGCTCTAGCAAGTGAAAATGTTATCTTCTGTTCTTTAAGATCATGACATTGTAGACTGCATTTTTCATATATTTTAGATCCTTGTTTTATTTTTTTCTGCATCAATCTATTAAAGTCTGAACTTAAAAAGTTATAAAATTCTTAACATTTGCAACAATGTCATTTAGAAATTTTAATAGTCCATGAATGCCTTGTCAAACTATTGCGTTATTATTCTATCTATTTAATTAATATTGAGTATAACTTAACTCACACATTTTTTTTTTCTGAATTTTAAAATAAATATTTCAAACACTGTTATAGATATACTCATAAACTTTACATACCGACGTTTTAACTTCGTAGCTTTGCTTCTATGTAAAAATTTGTCGTATGTTCATCAATTTTTTCATTATATTTTTTGCTCATAACATGCAGTTTTCAACCGAATTGTATGAAATTTTCGAAATATTTTTGAAAATGATACCTAGGCAGTATATTAAAATTTGAATTCAATATTATATTCAAAGAAAAGTTAGTACTTACGGTAAATAATTTTTAACTGCGTAAGCGCTACATAAATATATATATATATTTTCAAAATTTCGAATTAAATTTCTATTATAAAATTCTTAGTTTTGTATGATTGAGATGACAAAAAATATCCAGATTTTAATTACTTGTTCTACAGTTAGCCTTCAAAGGAAGATAAATGTTGAGAGTGATTTTATATAAGTAGATATTTTTTTAACTTTGAATTTATTTTTATTTTTATTTATATGCGTAATTGGTAAACTCTGTAAATTTTTCCAGATCTTTTTGATTACTATTTATTCAAATATATAAGTTTGAAAATGTGAATTTATGACAAAACCCTCATTCATATTCTTTTTGAAGTAATCTGAAGCTCAAGCACTTAAAATTCAAACATAATTTGGTATCTTAACAATACGAATCTAGGGACAGTACGTAAAATGTCCTTAACACCTGGCATTAAAATTATATAAAAAAAACTAATAGATCTAAATTATTATTTTTTTCATTGTTATTTTTATCAATGTGTAAGAGGTTTTTCAAATAATTTGATGAAGAAGTTTAAAAGTTATTAATTTTTGGTAGTTGGAGACTTCAAAAGTTTTTAAATTTTGAGGCTGTCGATTTTTTATTAATTTTGATATCTAATAATGAAATAATCATGTTTTATAAAATGAAAGTACTGATTATTACAAGAAAAATATAGCAATAGAATATAGTTATATATATTTATAGAGAGTTAGAAATATATTATAAAAATTTAATTCCGTTTGAAAATTTTAAGGGGAAGGAATAAATGTGTTTACCAAGCAAAGACGTTTTTAAAGACACATAAAAAGTAACTTGTGTAACTATAAAAAATAGTATATAAATTACAATCCACACATTAACTTGTTAAAGCTTCAAGTTAATATAAACCAAAAGGGGAATACATAATCTTTTTTTTTTCATTTATGCGATGGGACTTTTCGGAACTTTTTTTTAAAAAAAATGGTTATATGACGAAAATTATCAAAGAATTTATTTAATTCAAACCCAATCAAATTTTAAATCAAGCTAACTTAGTAAACTGCTAAGAGGTTCATACACTAAGGGGAAATATTTCCCAGTTTTTTACGATTGCTCCAGGATCAGATAGGGGTTAACTGCGACCTATAAAACTTCCTGTCATTGTATATTGTGTCGCAGTAACCCACCCTAATTATCTTTCGAAATGTTAAACCTTTAAGTGGGGAAAAGAATTTTGGAAAAATACGGTCCAAATCATTTTAATTGAATACAAGAAAATAAAAGTGGTGCATTTTTAAAGAATCTCTTGTCGGGCACGATTTTCCACTCATAACGCTTAGAGAGTTGAAGAATTTACTATCATAAATCCTGAATGTCGTCCTGAAGCCTCCACAATTTCTGCAATCATTTTATTTGTTTGCCATTGTTCATCATATCAAGGCTGTCTTCCGCAAATGTTAAGCAATAGGAACCAAATTCGGAATAATTTTCGGATATAAAAGTACTTAAACATTAATATAATATTCTGGTTTCACTATCTTGTAGAGAATTACTTATTTTATCATACTACTAATTTTTATCTGAGTTGAGACATTCTTTCTTTTATAAAATGTGTTTCGTATTTTTTTTTCCTATTCAGTAATGCTGAATGAACTATCCCTTTAGACGTTAAGAAAATTATTCATGAATTTTTTGGAAATTTTAAAAACACTATATTATAAACAAACACATTAACTTAAATGTCACAAATTTTTATTAAAATTGAGGTATTTACCCTGTTTGAAAATGTGTTCCGTATCAAGTTCATGCTCTCGTACATATGGCGAAAACAACCTTAATGAATAAACATATGTAGCGTGTATGTATACATTAGGATTCAGATCGGGATTGTTCAGCTACGAAATTCTCGGAGATGGTTAGGCAGAGTTTGGAAACTGTATCAAAGGATGCATTGAAATATAGTGAAAAGTTAAATAAATTGCTTTGGCATAGTAAAGAAATTTATTGTTAGTGGAGCATTTTTGAGTAAGAACGAACTTATAAAATATGACACTTAAGGCAAAATTTTTTTCAAATTATCCATCTTTTTCGTTTGCTTGTATGATTCCTCGAATCATTATAAACATGGCTGTAAAGTTTTGAAGTTTTACTTGTCTTTTTTATTAAGTTATAGAACAATTTTTGATACTGGACGGCAGACTAAGACAAAACTGTCAAGCACACTTTTCAGATCATTTGTTAGAAATGTGCATGGTAAGAAATGAATTAAACTTCTCCTCACACGCGGAAATGAGACTAACCTATGTAGAATTACGTATGCAGTAACAAATCCTTTCAAGAGAAGTTTGTAAATTCCACGCAAAAATTTTAGTTCATCTATTATTTATTGAAGAGCAAATAGATTTGGTCAAGATTTAAAAGTTGTGAGTGTTTTTTATATTATTATGAATGAAATTAAAACTTTAAAAGAGATACTCCCAAGACACAAATATTAAATTGTTTTTAATAACTCTAATGATTAAAAATCTAATTCGCAAGAATAGCAAAGTTTTCCTATTTATATATATATGTTTTCGATGATATATATATATATATATATATATATATATATATATATATATATATATATATATATACATATATTCATCCCATGTATGTGAAATTTAACACAATTGTCAAAAAAAAAACACTTTATATTTATTTAAACAAAAGGTGCGACAGTTCGATTTTCACATATTTTATATATAAAATGTTTTTTAATTTGGCTTTCATTCGTGTAAAATATTTTGAATACAAAGGATTTTAAAATCATGAAATAGAAAAAATAAAAGCATAAACATCTTTTGTACATTCTGGGCATTATGTAAGTTGTAAAACTGAGCAAGGAATTGTCTCTAAGGTGTGTGTATTTTCTTTTTTTTTTGTAATTATTAAGACAAAGTTTTATGAAATACTAGCTGGTAATAGCTACTAGCTGATATATACTAGCTGAAATACTAGCACAGATAGGGATAAAGACGTTTTTAATGAATTAATTTTACGTGAATTGCAAATTAAACGAAAAAAGATTTTTGCATATCTGAGCTAAACAAAAGAAAGAAAGAAAAAAAAACACCTTTGTTCAATTTTAAAATATGTAGATATAATAGCTGATAAAAGGGATTTTTTTTATTTATAACTCCCCGTAGCACTCTCACCCCGTTAACTTCCCGTAACACATTTTTGAAAATACCTCCCTAAGCTGATCTCTGCTTAGCAAAAGTAACACATTATTAAAAGTTTTGTGTAATGAACGCTTAAAATAGTGTAAATAATTTATATCTGAAAGAGTAATTCATTAATATCTGAAAGCGCAATTCATTAATATTACTTTCTGTTGTATTTATTTTATGTTAAAATAGTAATATTCGCAAGCAATGCCGTTTCTTAAATTACAATGGCGATTCAATGAAAAACATACCAAAATGTTAACAATAGTGTCAAGTTGGCAAATGTCTAGCTACTTTCATAGCTCGAGCTTTATTAGAGCTTTGCAAGACCCGCTGTGTAAGGGAGCGATGCACGTTAATACTTTATCCAACGCATTATGATTTGCTGCAGTTTTTTTCATACAATATTTTTTTTTGGATCACTTAATTGAAAATTTCGGGATATACATAAAAAAAATACTCCACTTTGGGAAATTTAATCCGTTAGAGCTTATAAATTAAAGACCACTGTAAAATTAATTATACACGCCGTTCATTTAAAATAAGTAGTCAAATCGTTTTCTAAGTTCTTCATTAACATACAGATATATAACACTTAAATTTTGACATAAACAATTCGCCTTTCCTACTAAAATACTCGTCATAGAACCCGTGCTGCCATATATCTTGGAAGAGTGGATTTCAAAGAATATTCCTACTTATAGTATTGGTAGAATATTCCATCTAAGTTGGTGTGGTGTGGTAGTTAGGAGAAGGGGGTGCCGGCTCAGGTGTCTTCCACGTCACTTGACCATGGTTCAAAATTACGTGGTCCATTGCCAAAAGCCGTCGTGTAGCTGAACAGTGCACCGTTAATACTTACTCACTCACTTACTCCAAAAATCACACACACACACAATACACACAATAATTATAATTATTTTTATACTCTAAAATGTGATAACTGCCTATTCAATTAAAATATAGCGTTATAATTAACTACTAACCACAAACAAATTTTGAAAATTAGTCCAAATGATGTAGTGTAAAAGAGAAAGTTTATTTACTTTAAGTACCAGAACTGATAAACGCATTTATTTTGAAAAAAGATCAGTTTCTTACTACCAAATGTGTATAATAAATTAATAAAAAAAATTCAAATAAAGAGAAATTTGTAACAAGATCTCCCTTCAAAACTTAGTTTTATTCTAAAAAAAATTATTAGGAATTATGCTGTGATCACAGGAATAAATTAGAAGCGAGTGCCTTGAGTAGCCAAAACAAAAAGGGTTTCTTCACAAACAAAAGATAGATATATGCTGTGGTAGGCTTCTTGGCAGCCCACATCAGAATTGTTTGCAGATGGCAGAATTTTCTCCTACCTTCTTGACAAATATCGTTATATTATGGACATTTCACACAATATCTTTATAAATTATAGCCTATGTTTTATTCTGATTTATAAGGTATATTACTGTAAAGTTTCATTAAAATCCATTCAGTTGTTTTTGCGTGCAAAACGGCCAAACATCCTCACAACCTTTTGTATTTATAATATATATCTAGATTGTGCCTTCATTTGTTTTCTTCTACATATTAAATATGCCAGTGTAATGTTTATTAGTTCTATATTTTTTCAATTTCTTATGGTAAGTAGTTTTAAAAAAGTTAATTTACATTTCGTAAATGCTTCAAAATATTCGATGATTTATACATCAAGCTATTTATGGAATGAAAACTTCAAACTTATATTTCTCCGTATTGAAATGTGGCCGCGGTAGCCGAGTGGTATAGGTTTCGGATCGTGGCTTGCCTTGTCTCGAGTGGGAGCCCAGTACCACTAAAGACCCGCCGTGTAGGGTAGCGATGCACGTTAAATCTGTCGAGAGCTGAAACGTCCTCCCGTTTGTGTGGTGTGGGTGTTAGGAGGGGGGAGGGTGCCAGCTCAGGTGTCGTCCAGCTCAGGTGTCGTGACGTTAATATTCATTTTATCAATCAATCAATCAACCATCCGTATTGAACTTTTGATCATATACTATCATTTAAAAACCTAATGCCTTTTTAATAATTAAAGTAGGGATGTGAATTTTTTTAAATGTTCTGAAATGTATGTTTTATAAAACTATGTATGATATTAGCTCTAAGATATGTCGTAATTTTTTTTTAAAAAAATAAAAATCAAAATTAATGTTTTTTTCGAGAATTTTTGTATATTTCATAATGAAAAGATTAATATAAAATTAATCAGAAGCAGCGTAACATAAACCCAGACACAGTTTTTTGTAGTACACTCATGTCCATAAATTAATCATAATTCAAAATCACACAGAAATTGAACACTAAAATAAAAGTTTCACCTGTAGAATTATCACACACATCTTGAAGAAAAATATACAAATTACAGAAAACCACCAGATAGCGTGGATAGTACGTCACAATGACAAGAGTGTAAGAGAGGGGTATATAAGGAATGGTGGCAAAGAAGTAAAATTGTTCACAAGCGCTTTAAAAGCCTTTCAGTGCAATAGCCGCATAGTTATGGCAAAAAGGAAGCATTTGGATGATTTTTTACGTGGTAGAGTTATTGGACGACTGGAATGTGGACGTACCCAGCTGGAAGTTTCCTAGGAACTTGGAATCGCCCAGAGTGTCATCTCCATGCTTTGGCAACGATTCCAAGATGATAGTAATGTGAGTAGATGTTACAGCACAGGTCAGCCCCGAGTTACAACGCTGAATGAGGACTGGTATTTGGCAGTTACTGCCAAAAGAAAAAAACGGAGCACAGCATCAGACCTGTCTCGTCAGCTCTTTTCAGCTACCGGTACAACGGTTTCAAGGCAGACCGTCTACAGACGCTTAGGGCACATTGGTCTATATGCTCGTAGGCCTGTCAGATGTGTTCCACTTACCCCAACTCACTGTCGCCTGCGATTAACCTGCAGTAGGGAGCATGCATTGTGGACACCACAACAGTGGTCTTGTGTGATGCTTTCCGATTAGTCCAGGCTTAGTTTGCAGTCTGGTTCTCGCCGGACTTTAATATGGAGAGCGCCAGGTACCCGTTACCAGAAAGAGAACATCATTGAACGGCACCGTTACGGTGGTGCAGGATGGCTCGTTTGGGATGGAATTATTCTAGATTCCAGAACTCACCTGCATGTTCAGAGTGTAACAATGACAGGCCACATCTATCAGGATGTCATTCTTGAACAAAATGTACGTTTGTTTCGGGGTGCCATGGATGCTGAATTTCTGTTTATGGATGACAACGCTCGTCCTCACCGTGCAAACATTGTAGACGAATGCTTTCAATCGGAGGATATCACCCGTATGGATTGGTCAGCATACTCATCGGACTTGAATCCAATAGAGCATGTGTGGAATATGCTTGGCTGACGAATTGCAGCCCGTCAACCCCTCCCACTTGTCTACTGGAACTTTGGAGGTCATTGCTTGATGAGTGGTGTATTATTCTCCAAGATCAGATAGATAAATTGGTACTTAGCATGCTTAGGCGTTGTAAGGCCTGTATTGCATCGAACGGGCGACATACTCCGTATTAACCATCATACTAACCATGTTATACTGTTTTTTGTAAATAGGTTCTTTTTTGAAATTTGCTCCAGGGAGTAACAATCGCAATTTTTATTAATTATGTCAAACATATAGCATCTTTTTTGCTCTTTACCTTTTGTTTAATAAACAGACTTTACAAATAAGTTTGTTTTGCTTCTGTCTCTTTTTTGCCTGAACTTCATTATCTTTAATTTATGGAAATGAGTGTATATTGTAATGCACATAAAAACCCCTTTAAAAAACGTGTTTTTTACAAACATTGCAATAAATTTGAAATTTTTTTTTATGGAATATTACTTAATAAGAACTTAATAAGAAATATGCATATAAGAAATATTATACTTAATAAGAAATATACAAATTTAAAAAAAAGACTTAAAAATTTAAAAGATGTTTAAAAAAACTTTAAAAAACTCAAATTTTACAAATATTTCAGTAAATTTGAAATACTTTTTTATGGAATTATTACTTGATCATGACTTATGAAATAGAATTAAAACTAGATTTCAAAAATTTAAATTAAGAAAAATTTGAAGACAGGACCAAGCATCCCTAAATCAAAATGCTATAAAAATTGTAGAAATTAAATATGATACTTAAAAATATACTGCTAATAGTGTTTTGTAATACATGAAGCATAATATTCAAGCATTATTACAAGCAAAAATGAATAAAATGATATGCCTTTAAAATTTAGAAAGCAGTAGAGATGTGTAATGAATTTCTATTATATAATTTTGTTAATAATTCAAAAATTTATTATATTTAAACAGATCTAGACAAAGGCATGTGGGAACTATTAAATCCGTAAATTAGTCCTTGAGTTCAACAGTGCAAATTTATTTAATGAGTGGAATAAAATATATATCGATATTTGAAATATCTATAGAAAAAAAAAGGAAAGATTTCTCCCTTTCTTTCCATGTATATAAAGTGAGGTTTTTTAAAAAATACTGTTCTCGTCTGAAGTGTGCCATCTTAAATTGATATGTGACTCACATCACCAGATCACGTATAATTGGTAAGCCTGTATTATCTTAAGCGATCCACATTTCTTCGTAAAAGTTTATCTTACAAAAGTCAATTAAGTATAGTTTATTGCTTATTGCTTTGAAGAAAGTGATAAAGAAGCTCGAAGAAACTAGTTCACTGAAAATTAGCCAAGACAGAAAAAGGGAACCATTGTTAGAAGTGGTTTGTTTGCTACAGTCATTTGTGTGAGACGGCTTTAGAATTGCGTCATTCATGTGTGACGGCTTGAGAATTGCGTCATTTGTGTGTGACAGTTTTAGGATTGCATCATTCGTGTGACGGTTTGGTTGCTTTTGCGGTGGATAGATGGCGCCTCGACTGCGGTGTGAGAAGATTGTTTATATCACGTCCGGGTCACCAATGAAGGAAGGAAGGTTGGTTTTGGGTAACTTCTGTTCCGAACGAATGCGAGTACATAATCGATCACGCCAAAACAATCGTCTTTGCGTGATGTTGGTACTAGTTCATATAGATATCACACCGCCACATACCTAATACTGCAAATAAATATTTACATTTCCCTGTGATTATGTATGTGTTTTATCATTATTATTTTTCTTTTATAACACTTTTTACTTAGTATAGCTCTATAAATGCCCCTATAGGGGAACATTATAAATGTTTCAGTTATTTCCATTTGTGCTCATATCATGCGTTTGGGTGCCTTTTTGTTTATTATATCATACTACAGGTGTGTTTGAGTAGAGTCAGATATATAATTATGCATAAACTCGAAGAAAAAATTCAATGATTTTACCTTTTCAAGTATTATTACAGTACTTGACGGTTTGTTCTCAATTAATTTAAGTAACATAAAAAGCTATAAAATTCATGTGAATGTTTTTTTTTATTTTTTAGAAGCTTAACATTTATTTAAAAGTACATATTTAGAAGTTTTCCAATAATAGTTATTAAGAAAAACAAATGCTTATATAATTCATTTCAGTAGTAAACATTTTGTTTCATCCGAAAAAATCATTCGCCACGTTTGCAGCATCATCAAAAATAGCTGGAAAGAAAGTACAGTTAATGAGAACATAAAATAAAAGAAATTTCTAAAATGTATCCGAACAATTTTGTGCTTTCTTTTTAAAATATATTAAGGTAAGAACATTTATATTTCAAATATAACATACACTTTAGGTAATGCATATAGAAGCAGAATTTTTGGAATTGCATATGTGAAATTTTGTAATAAAGATTATTTTAAATATTGGACACATATAAATAAAATAAAACAAAATTTTTGATAATGCTACGACTGTTTCACTTTTAATACGCGTACAACTTAAAAATAACATAGTATCTCAAAACCTATGTTTGGTATTCTACAATTAAAGTAAAATTAAAGATACATTTTTTGTGAAATACTTCAAAGATTCAATCGCAAATTATCCTTCAAATTTTGATCATAATTGTATACCAGAATACATTCGAACATTTTCATTGTTAATTTTTATTCCTGTTTTAGAAAGAAATTTTTAAGACTTGAACTTGCATTTTATTGACTGCTTGATATTAAAATTATTAAGTACTGAAGATACAATTTTTATTTAATTAATTATTTTTGTCTAAATTGTGCAGTTTCTTATACTCAGAACCTAAAAAACTATTATAAAATTATGACAAAGAATAAAATGAAAAACAACAATACTTACTTCCACCAGAAGATTCATCTACATATTCTATAAAAAAATGTTATTTGAGTATATTGCAGAAGTAATTTAAACAAGTAAATGTAACGCACATTTGTGCCTCAATATGTCAAAGTAATTTTACGTGTATTTAAAATTTAAATATGCTCCTATTCTCTAGAAAAATGGATAGAAATTTTTTTTTCATATGATTATCAATTCTTCCTTAAACCATTTGATAATTTTCCTGTAATTAATATAAACACACTTATTTAGTTTTTGTAATAACAGTGAATAATATGTCGATTCTTTTTCCCCATTTTCCGTTAATAAATTAAGAAAGACATTTTGTATCCTTTTAATTTATTTTATGTTTTTAATGCAGCGTGTTTTTTAAACTGGAGGGCATGCCCCTAGAGGCATAATCATTCGTCGGGGGCGTGATCATATAGAAAAAATATATTATTTCAAAAATTTATTAAGGGGACATGGTACGATGTACACATTTTTTTTAATTTAATTATTTTCATAAATTTTTGGTTGCCTCCTATGTGTATGTATTAAGTAAAACATATTTTGTACTCAAACTTTCATAAAAAGCCAACCATTTAATTTTCTAAGAGAAAAACTTGAAACTTATGAAGAGTTTTTAAAGTGATACTCTCTTACTTCTCTGCTAATACAAAAATTAACGTACAAAAATGAAATTTGATTTACAAGTACGTAGTACTGCATATAACAAAAGTTGATGTGGTTTTTGCGAGAACCTGATTAGTATATTCGTACAATACTTCTTTTTATGAATACTTATTCAAAATTCCTTTAAAAAATGTGTAAATTCTAACTTCAATTATTTTTTTAAAAAATAAGTATTGCTTTGATTGAAAAATGCATACGAAATTACGTTGCATTTACTGTTACCAACCTGTGGAAAATATTTCCAAGTGTTAAGCACAATAGAAAAATGCCTCAGCATTTTAAATGAAGACAAACTAGTTATTTTCTCTTTCCGAGAAAATTCAAATCAAAGTTTTGATTTGTGTGCCATTGGGATATGAATAAAAAAAACATAAAAGTTATTACAACTCTGCGTTTTATAAACATAGAACTTTCGAATTTTATGAGTTTGAAGAAAATTTTATGAAAAATATCAGATTTGGCATTTTGACCAAATTTTGTCAGTTTAATCGTACTATGACCTCCTAACTTACTGAAAAAAGCTAAACAAAATGCATTCTGACGTAATAAAAAATAATATACTCTTTTATACTGACATAACATACTTATAAATGTATCAGAACTGTAAAATGTATTTGATAAGAAATTAATCAATGCTAAGTTAAAAATAAGATTAATAATTACTAGTAACTTCCATATGTTTGTCATATACAAAATTGTATACAAAACTTAATACTTCGCTTAATAAAGTTTATGGTTTATAATTATCATCATTTTATAGCTTTAACGTCAAAGTATTTGATTTTTACATTCAATACATTATTATTAAATGGAGAGGGGACGAGAGAAAAAAAAAATGATTTAGAAGTGCATCTTAGATATTGAAAGTTTGAGAAGCACTGCTTTAATATGATATTGTTTGTTATACAAATGACAACTAACTTGATTGATAAGTTCGAGGTTTATGAACTTGAAACTGTAATTCAAACTAGTGCATCGAAATCTCATGAATTTTTTTATTGCTTGGAATGCATCATGTTAGTGTAATCTGCCAACATCCATACTCTTAGGAATTCAATGCAATAAGGAGGATTTTGAAATTCTATTTTATTATTTTTTAATCTTCCAATCGGAAATAAAATCTTCTATGTGTATTTATTTACTTCTAAAGGCAAATGTGGGTTTTACATTGAGACTTTTACTTACCATAGGTTTCTATAAAAATATCATTAAGAAACACACAAAATTAGTCTTCTTAGAAGTAATTATAATAAAAATATATATTGTACAGATTGATTCTAAAATTATATATGGAACATACTTCAAAGGGTTAGTAGAGCTCACTTAAACAAACAAATTTTGAATTGGAATACATAGGTGGAAGTGCCACTTAGAGGCATAAACAGAAAAAAATAACACATGAGGAAAACATAAAATGTTCATTAGCAGTACACTTAATGAATGATTCTGTACAGAAAATGTTAAAAAATTTCAGAAATTGGATCCACCAACTGACATGTATGATTGACGATCTTTATTAGGTGATAGGCTAACAATATAAATGATTGATAAATGCAGCAAGGCTTTGTGACTATTATCCACTTCACTAAAATTGGCTTTTCCGATCTTTATGGATGAAAAGGCTTAAGATTCCGATCTTTATGGATGAAAAGGCAGACATGCATCTACGGTGGTCTTAATGGCAACGGCACACTAGAGTTATAGTTGTTTCAGCAACGCTTTCCAAGTAGACGCATGCTTAAATTAATATATTTCTGTGATTATATCGACTTCTGTGTGAAATTGGTTCATTTTCCACCAGTACTTATGTAAGGGATATATCGAGGACGGTGTGACAAACATGCTTGGAAGAAGTCATCTTGGTCATGTGGATGAAACACCCGGCACAAGTACAAGGGATGTAGTATGTCGTCTATATGTCAGTCAACCAACTGTTAGGACGAGTTTGCTTTGGGACTGTTTGTGGTTGCAATTTCTAAAACTGATTTAACATTTTCTGAATAGAATCATTCGTTAAGTGTACTGTTAATGAATATTTTATGTTTCCTTTATTGTGTTATTTTTTCTTTTTTTACTACAAAGCGGGATTTCCATCGATATTCCAGGAAAAATTGTTTGTTTTAGTTAGCTCTACCACCTAAAATTTGGCCCATGTTATGTTTTTAGAGTCAACCTATATGTAAACTCATTTAAGCGTTTGTTCATATAATTATAACCTTTAAAACCAAATTTCCAATCTATATCATATTTATTTAAATTTCTTTTTGTACATGTACATATACGTATTAATTTTTTCCTATGAATTTTACATTGAATTATTGCTAATGCAAATAAGCATAAAAATTGCCAAAACGCTTACAGAAAAATGATATAAATGGCTCTCATGAAATTGTTAGAATTTGTTTCCAACAAAATTATTTTTAAACCTTCATGAAAGAAGCTTAGTATTAGTAATACTGAAATTGTGAAATTTAATTCTTATAAAAAACAGTGCGACTACATGAGTGGTAAATCTTCAATTCAAACATTTTAAATTAAAGAATTAAAATTAGCATTAAATGCTCTGGTATTAGATATTTCCGTATGGAAAATTTTAACTAAAGTTGTTACACCTAAAATATTTTCGCCATTGTGGGCGTGGTGGCTTAAGCTTAGACGTTTCTTAAGCCTAAGGTTTCGGGTTTGTTCCCACTTGGAGTAGATAAATTTTCTGGATGTAAATGTCCTAAGGATCTATGGATGTGATACGGATGCACATCATATGAGTATGTGACTCACATTTATCATGTCTGTAAAGCCTTAGCTGCCCAAATGAAGCCCATTTAAAATATATGTTCACCATTCAGTTTCATAATCCTGTAAAAAATATGTATGTTCACAATTTTTCTTTATGTTTCGGACCTTAATTGAAAGGCAGAAGCTGCCGTGTTAGTATTTTCGAAATTGTAAAAAGTGTGTTTTGACAATTTTTTAATTCTCCGTAATAAAATTTCTTGTTTACTGAAATTCATTATGTCTTTCACAAAATTAGTAATAATATTGGTCATGCTTATTGTTCTAATAATAACATAATACTCAAATTCATTTTATACACTTAGGCAGAAAATTATGTTCTATACTGTCGAGAGTGACGGAAAAGATGACATTTGTACCTAGTAGAACTCAAATGTTCCTTTTAAATCTTATATAGATTCTTGGATTAAAATTTTTATTGGAATGAACTTAATTTTTTAGTAAATATAAATGTAATGTAATATGTTCAAAAATCAAATGTTTTTTTTTTTACTATCCAAAATTTCTTACCAGGAACTCTGTAATCTGTAAAAAGAATGTGAAGTTATATTAAATATAAACGATTTCAATACACGCTTTTAAGCACTAGTGGACAATATAAGCAGTAATGCATTTTATAGGTGATTTGCTTCAATCACACAATATATACAACCCTTAGACATGTCCATATTATATTTTTTTTTTCTATAGCTGATCAATATAATTCTTCATGTTAATTTTATTTCTACAGAAAAATCTTTCATACTCATAACTACTTCAGAGGTATAAATAGTAGTCTACATTACAGATACTTTCAAAGATTTTTTAAGTTCAGTTTTTTAAGAAATGTAAGCGTTTAATTACATTATAGTTTCGAAATGCATTACTAAAAACGAAGCAAAAGGGCTAATTACACTAAAAAAAGATAAAAAAAATAGGGGGAAATATCTTGTAACCAGATGATTAATGGGAACATTCTTCACTATACTAGGATCATGTATTTTTTTTAAAATAAATTCTTTTTAAATATTATTTTTTTATTGGTAATATAAAAACAAATGCTAAATACTAGTTTTTGATAGAAGAGATATTAAAAAAATAGAAAGAAAAATAGAAAATGTTCAGTTGTAATCTTTAAAAAAACAGTTTTATGCAGCAATATAATTATGTACACAAGTATTCGGCAGAAATTAAGCAGTACAATTAAAAAATACAAAAATAACTATTAAAATTTATAATACCATACAATTTGTTAATAAGAAACCCTTGAAAAATAGTTTTATCTAAATTTGTAAAGAAATATATATTTTTTCATAAAATACTTAATAACATTTTCAAGTATTCTGTTACAATTCTTGTCACATTAATCTTTAAATTTTCATTCTACGATGTTTGTGCTGAAGATATTTTTTTATTAAAAAGATGTAATGTTTTTTGTTCACTTTTTTTCAAATTAAAAACTGAAATAATGAATATAAGTTTAATTCTTCAGAAAATTTGGAACACTTTGTAGAATACTTACGGTGGACTCCAGCCATTGCTAAAAATAAAAGAAACACTATTAAATTCTGCCAAAGTTCACTGATCGGTGAACACTTGCTAAATATTATTTTGTGCCCATTAAATCTGCATAAATTGCTATCTGATTCAATATGAGTGTGAGCGAGAACTATTTGAACGTATTAAGAATATTTTCAAATATACAATAAACAAAGTTGAAACATAAACATAATCGAAAGCTCCCATCCACATAGTTTTTTTTAGTTTAAAAATTTAACATAGGCCGAAAGAACCTAATATTAAAAGAGACGATGCATTTCCTATGAAAAAATTTGAGATTAGAACTGTTAATAAACGTTAAATTACTATTATTATCATATACTTTTAAATAAGATTTAGATTTCTATTTTAGATTTCATATAAAATAGAAATACTGCCTCTATTTAAGAAACAAATAGTTTACCAATACTTAAGTACGATCGGATATTTAACTTTTACACAAAGGTATACTATAATTATTTTTCCATCACTTATTGATTTATTTCTATTTCCAATTTTTTTATTAATTCAAGGTTTGAAATAAAATTTAGATTAATTAACTCGATTTTCTTTCCGATTTCTGTTTATTTTGTTAATCAGTACGGAGTTTATTTAAGTTAAACAATTAATGACCATAAAATGAATTTTAATTTTGGAAACGGAATTCATTTTATTGTGTTATACTTAACACACTACCACATTTCCCTAATCATTCTTTATTTTTCCAAGGTTCGGAGAATCTTAACTTAATAAATTAAAGACTTCTTGGCAACCAATTTGAGAATATAAGATATAGCTAGAATCTTCATATTTCCAAAGATTGTGGAGTGGATAAATCTAGATTTTCCACATTGATTGTCATTAGATTTAATGGGAGTGATATACAGTCTCAACTCTTTTCATTTGTATACATTCCAAATCACTCGAAAGTAATTAATCTTATTTTTAGAATACTTTAGTAATTTTTAGACACATATATCACAGAGCAATTCCTTAAAAAATATCCGAGATAGACAATGATATATATCAGTGCATATTGCGAGAGCGTTTGTGTATATTATTGCAGAAGACAGTAAAACTTTTACGATGGAAAATAAAACTTCCATATTTAGATTTTCGGCTGTAAAAAGCACAAGGATTCAAAAAGCTAGTAAAGTACATTTAAATCTATCCATATATATATTTTGGTATGTGTATGCATGAAACTTAATAATTATTATCATGCCTCAACAAAATTATACTTTCAAAACTCAATAAGGTTTTTGAATAGTTATTTTTATGACAGCATGTCAGAGAGAGAGATATATGCAAGACCTTCTGTTTATGCAAGTATATATAAATGTATTATGTCATGTAAAATATAAATATAAATATCTGCAGAAAAAGTAAATAATTGGAGTGAATCAGATTATATTTAGCTGTTTATACTGTGATACAAAAAATGATCTACAATAAAAAGAAAAAGATACGTACTACAATATAAATTAATACAATCAAATATACAAACTTAAAAGTAACTTCCAACGAGTTTGGAAACTGATATAAATCAGTTTTTAAGGGAATGAATGAATAATAAGTAACAAATGAATTAATGAATAAGTAACAATTCAATACTTACCCATGGCTAAGGCGGCAACCAATAAAATGAGAAAGAATGTTGCTTTCATTGTAATGCTGCTAGACTACTGGTTAAACCCTTAGAAGCGTCTTGCAACTGAAGGAGGAATTCTTTATATATTAGAATATTTCATAAAATTTGTTTTATGATTCAGATATATGTACCAGGATATGCGTACGTTTTGGAAATATTATATATTTAATGTTAAAGATAAGTTTAAAAAATCTATGTGGAATATATGTAATTATTGTACAGCTTTTATTCCAGTTTTACTTCCTGTGTTATCGTTTATTTAAAGACTTTATTGCTTGATTTCAAGTGTATAAATATAAAAGGTATCATTATTGTAATAAAATGTCTATTTAATTCCAAACATATAAAATTTAAAGTCATTCGATTGCTATAAAACGGTCTACTTATGATTTAAAATCTAAGCTACAAGATTCTAAAAATACCAAATGATGTATATTCCGTTTATTGGTTCAAAGTTACAACTGTTGTAATAAGAGCAGATGCCACGTTGTATTGAAGATGAGGATTGCGGTAGAAATTATTAAAATAAGTAATTCAATTTTTTGTATGTAAAAAATTTACTGCTTTTTACAAATTTTGCAATCATTTATACAGATATGTTGTAACACAGTAAAAAATGCAATTTTTCTGTGTAAATTCTAAGTACCGTAAAATCCGGTGGATATAACGCTCACCTATACTTTCAAGCTGCATTTTTTAATTTTAAGGTATATTCGCCCCATAACGTGCCACATAACGTTCCTTCGTTTTTATGAAGGAACGTTCAATGTACACTAGCAATGCTATTATGTTTCATTCGAGGCATTTTACCACAGGAGTTTGAAAAATAGCATATTTCTAGAAAAACAACCCTTTAAGATAATAAGGTATGGCATTTCTTTTAAATTTTTAGTATTCAGATCTTTGTAGAAGTCTAAGTTTTTTTTATGCTCATATCGTTTTTTATTTATAAAGCTCCCATTTTTATACCCGGTGCATAACGTGTACCCCTTAACTTCGATCGTATTTTTTGGGTTAAAAGTGAGTGTTATAAGTCGGATTTTACGGTATATTATATTTTAAGCAATAAAAAAAATAGTAATAATAATTTAAAAATGTCGAAAGACTGGGAATTTGCTCATAAACGTTTCGCTCAGATTGGGCTTTATAAAAATTTCACAATAAATTTTCTACACACTTTGGCACATTTTTACAATTTAATTTTTTTAGAAAAACATTTATTTTATTCTAAATGGTATTTTTCTTATATCATTTATTAAATAAAATGTAAAAAAACCCACTGAAATTTTCTCCTTCTCTTAAATAACTATCACCTCTTTACCATATTTTAAAAGTATAGTTTGATATAATAACACATAATTTTATGTATCTTTTTAAAGGTAATAACATTTTTGTTTCAGGAAGATTAAAAGAAAAAAAAGGGGAGGGGGAGGAAATACCGTGTATTTTTAAATAAGAATATATATTTTATAGAATTCAAAACTTATATACACTTACTACACAAAAGATTAAAAGTCGCTAGGCAGTTTTATTTTCCACTAAACAAAGATTTTAAACCTACAAATAAATCATTGTTATTTATCTCTGAAATTACTGTCATTACAAAAAATAAATTTTATACTGCTTTGAAAGTATTTGCATTAAGAACACATTTAAATGCAATTTAAAATCATTTCTGCTTAAAAATTATATTAGAGAATATAAAATTTAATAATTTTCTAATGGTTCAGAATCAAATTATGAAAAGGAAACAGTAAGTTAAAAAAAGCTTTTTTGCTTTCTTCTGAAAAATCATTCCGAAAGCGTTTACTTTTATTTTGCAATCTATTTCAAAAAATGTAACAGACTTCATTCCTTTACCCCTTTTAAGAAGACTTGGTACCCTTTGAATAACTTTCTTTATTTATGTATTTAACATTTATATTTTAGCATTTTATATAACGTTTCTATTCAAGAAAATGATACGAGATGAAATTTTTCACATATTATTCGCACAATTTTAAAAATTTAAATTTTTTGAAGAAAACTTGGAAAATTTTAAAATTCTACTCCTTCTGTAAATATTAATTTTTGACCTGAAATTATTTGTAATATTCTTATGGATATTCTAAACAACTTTAATGATCTATTTCAGAATAATTTAATTCATTTTTGAGAAAAAAAAGTGGATATGCATGTAAAAATCAATGAAAAAGCCAATATCTCTTACATTTTACTTTTTCTTAAAAAAAGTATTCCGCTTACAGCAAAACGGATCCCTAATGTTATTACATATAACACGCAGAAAAAATAAATGGAAGTGATTGGTAAATAATTGTGGAAGGAGTAGCATTTTGAATGCCCTAATGTTTAAAAAAACACAAAATGAGAAAAACCGCTTTAAATTTTATAATTCTGAAAAAATAATTATAATAAGATTAAATAAACTTAAAACACCACTTTGAGGTATTAGCTATACATTTTTCTTTAAAATAATTTTATTTTCTTATGCTTTCAACCTATACATTTTTATAAATGATCAATTTTTAGAGAGTATTAATTGCAGGTGAAAATTTTTTAAAAAAGGGAGGTCTAAACGGGGCGATTTTAGGACTTAGTTTGGTCTCTTTGTATTTTTAATTGATTCTTTGTATTTGTATTGATTTTTCCGCATAAGTACAAAGTACATTGAAAGATTTATCATACTTCTTGATAAGCTTCAAAAAGCTCTCCAGTAAAAACTCAGGACTTTGCATACGAAAGAAACATTTAATGGCTATGGGCGAACAACGAAACCGCGGGAGAACGTGCTTAACACCAATACACTATTAGGTGGAGGTCGACCGCGATTAAGCAGATGGATTTGGAAAAAATTGCTTGGGTTTCTCAGATCTCGCGATCTGTTACTTACTTACTTGTTCCAGAAAATCCAGCTCACCCAAAGCGTTTAGAGCTGCATCCGATCCGTTATTTTATTTGCAACTTAAACAAAAAACATGTACAAAAAGGTCCTTCGTTTGGGACCCTACCCCAGAATTCTTGAGAACTGTGGGGAGAATCCAGCAAAAGCACTTTACAGTTACAATGTAAATGAAAAAAAACACACACGAACACGAACACACACACACGAACACACACACAAAACACGAACACACACACATAAACACGAACACACACACATAAACACGAACACACACACACACAAACACGAACACAAACTCGAACACACACAAACACACACGTGCTACCTTCTAATGAAAAGGAAAGACCCTGCAACGGACAAAGAGCACGAGAGGAAACCACTCTTAAAAGGGGGAGGGAAGGAATGGGGTAAGAATACAGGAGGCCCAAGCATTTTTTTCTAATATATTGTTGGGAAGACTTGCGTAGCAACAGTCCAACTTTCTTACAAATTTCATAATAATAATAATAATAATAATAAAATTACTCAAAACAAATACATCAAACAAACCAAAAGAGAGAGAGAGAGAGAGAAAGAGAAAGAAAGACAGGAAACAAAAATTTTAAAAAAATAAAGTATTTTTTTAATCATATTTTTCGTTGGTTCTTCAGTTTTAAAATTTTTTTTTTTTGAGACCTTCCCCTCCATTTATATTTTAAAGAAACAAAATGGAAGAATGAAGCTAGGAAAAACTAACAAAAACATAAAGATAAAGGAAGGGGGGGATATATTATTGAATTTTATTGAAGACATCATTCTTTCTGAAGGGAAAAAAAAACAAGAAAATAACCTTAAAGTATACTCAAAATGTTGACTAAGAGTTAAACCAGAAGAAAAATTAAGTCAACCTATCACATATAAATTTTGAAATAACAAAGCAAGAAATTATTTTATTGGGGTTGGGTGAAAATGCAGAACCACACTCGGCCATGGCAATGCAAACCCACATTGTAACTTTTGATTGGGAGCGCCTACACTATCCTTCTATACAGTCCTGATTTTGTACCAAGTGACTTTCATCTGTTTCCAACTTTGAATAAGAATCTCTCTGGAAGGCACTTTGAAAGTGATGCTAGAGTCAAACACACCGTTAAACGCTTCTTTCGTATGCAAAGCCTTGATATTTTCCTAACCTGTTATCATTTTCGCAGGATGTTCTGTACACCCCAACAACAAGAGAAACCTACCAGAATTACAAAAATATTGCGTAGAGCCCCTATGTTTTCTGTAGCTGCACATTTTAGGTCAATGAACATTCAGGTCTGATGCAAACACTCTCGCTCGGATGATTGGAACGTAGCGACCTTCAAAAATTTAGCTTGGGTGCTGAGAACTTCCTGTGAGTGATTGAGTTATATTTTAGTACTCGAAGCATCTTAAATATGGTAAGTTTTACTCTTTCCATTTACATTTTTTTTCCAAATATATACATATGCATGCATGTTTTATTTAAAGTTTCGATAATTGTAGTATAAAAATAATATATTACTGTAAAATAATTGTAAAACATAATCTTTTGTTAACATTTTTTAAAACATTTTCCAGAAATTATGGCAAAAACTCCATGGGAGAGGAAACAACAGCGACTCCGTCATCTTTAAATACTGTATCAACAGATTCTGAGGATAAACTAAGTGATTTTGAAGACTTATTTTAGAATTTCAGAACCAAACCTAAAGTGATGAAACCTGAAATTGTGAATTTCTATTTGACCGAAGGAGGTGTTGATATTACTGATGAAATGTGCAGTATATATGATGTATCGTGAATATGCAACCGTTGGCTATTGCAAATATTTTATCATCTACTTAATACCACAGGAATTAATGCCTCCATTGTCTATCATTAGGTTTTTTAAAAAAAGAAAATGACACTTTCAAGATTATTAGAGGAGATATAAATTGACATTGTGCCACCACAATAGGATATGAGATCGGAACTCCCAAACCTTAACAAAACAACAACAAAAAAAAACCCTAAAAAGACGCTTTGCTGACACGGAAGAAAAAAAAGAAAACAGCCTGGAGGGACAGAGAAGAAAAATAGAAAGAGGAGCAAGACAACACACACACACACAAAGAGAGGGGGAGGACAAAAACATGAATGAATATGCAAGTATTTACAAAAAGTTACACTGGACCACCCTCACATGGAGTGAGGGGCAGTGAAGAGTCGATGGGATGCTGGGGGGTATTACAAGAGTCACTTGGCTAGGAGTATTAAACCGTATTAAAAAGAGCATTAATCTATCAAAAAAGAGGCACTGCACTGTTTTTCTAAGGGTAAAAGATGTAAAAACTAATTGTTTTTGTCTTCAATGCAAGAAAAAATATATGTTCTTAAAGCATACGAATACAGTCTGCTCTGAATGTTTTTGATAATAATTAAAATATTTTTTTCTATTTTCTATTATCCTTAATATTAATTACAAAGTATGTTCATTGCTGGTTTATACATTTTATTTGTGGTTTATAAGAAAAAATTAAAATTATGTATTTTTTAAATGAAAAAATTATATAGATTTAGTTTAAATTAAAATGTTAGTCTCATTTGTATGCAATAAATTTAATATATAATTTTATTTGTATAATATAAAAACATCTTTTACGTTATAAATAAGTATGATAATTGACTTAATTTTTTTTTCATATTTAAATACACGTGTTAAAAGTTTGGGGTGTTCTCTACATCCCGCGAGCGATGATGGTAGCAAAAAAAGGCGCTAGTGATCCCGGGCTAGAAGGCGTTTTGAAGCTTATCAAGCGGTATGGCCAATGTCTCAATGTACTTGGTACTTACGTGCAAAATAAAGTTATGTCTTATCTTTAAGGTATCCGACTACGTTTGGAACCGTGATTTAAAAAAAACGCATAAATGGATAATTTTTGTGATATTTAGTGTCACTTAGATTAGAATACATGTATAAAATTATTTTAAGGACATTTTGACAAAAAAAATATAATTAAATGCAATATTTCGGTAAAAAATTTACCTAGAATAACCGTTTTTCAAAATGTTCTCCTTTTGTGAAAAACGCTTCTATTAAAATAATATTTTGCCTGTATATAGATCAGACCTCTGTATAGAGTCTCAACTATGATTTTTGAAAAAAGTTCATATTATTTTCATAGTTACAACCAATTGAAATAACTATCGGCGTTTTTTTCTTAAAATTTCTCCCCTCTGTTGTCGTAAAACATGGATAAACCCACTTCTAAGTTATATATTTCAAAAATTTTAGTTCAGCCTCTGTACAAAGGTCTACGCTATATACGGGCAAAATATTATTGTAATAGAAGCATTCTTCACAAAGGGAAAATATTTTGAAAATGGGTCATTCTATGTTCATTTTTTGTCAACATATTGTACTTGAATAATTTTTATTGTAATAATATTCTTGAAACAATTTTGTATACATTTTATAATCTGAGTGACACTAAGCATCATAAATAATATCTATTTATATGCTTTTTGCAAAATCACGGTTCTGAACGTAGTCACATACCTTAATGTCTCATTCTATGTTTTGATTTTCATACGCATCTCTGACCACAGTCTGCACGGGGGACTTGTTTTCTGACTCACCCTCGTAGTAATATTAATGGTTGTGTTTACTGTTTAACTTATCTTGAAGAAGAATGAATAAAGAAAGTATAAAAATGCTAGATAGATAGGTTAAAGAAAAATTAAGTTAAATTAAAAAAAATCAGGTACTTGTAGTAGCATATTATGCACACAATCATTCTGCAGAAATAAAGCAATAAAATACACAAATACATATCAAGGAATAAACAAAATAGACTCAGAAAAAAAGCCTTTTTTTAAAAAAAATGGCTCATAATACAAGAAAAATAAAACCTTGTAAGCCAGTGCTTCTCAAACTTTCAATACTGGCGCCCCCCTTTTCGATCACAAATTTTACTGCGCCCCCTTTATACATTAATACTGTACTGAATGCAATAATAATGCACTTTGACGCTAAAGCTACAATAGGCGATCTTAATTATAAATCATACAATATAGTAACATAAGTAATAAATTTTGTATACTACTTTTAAGCAAAAAAAATAATAATAAATAAATAAATAAAATAATATGATAATTATTATGTTATTTTTCCTTTCTCTAATTTTTAAATTGAACATATTGCAAAATGTGGTGGCTGCTTACAAGACAAAATATAAATATCTGCTAAATATAGAAAAATATCTCAGAGGGTCAATTTCTAATCATAAGCATTCCTTATAAAAACTTTGCTTTCCAAGACAAGCTCATGGAACTCGTTAATACTTATTAAACTTGTTCTTAATTTAGCATTAATTAATTAGTTATAAAATATTCTGTGCAGCACTAATTAATTAAGAGAAAGTTTAATTACCTACTTTCAAGGACTTTTCAATTTTTCTTTGGTAACAAATAAACAGTTTTGCCAGAACTAACGATTTCGAAATCTGTGTGTTCCGCGCGACCACTTCCGGGTTTTAAGTATATTTATTATGATAATATGTATGTTACTGCTAAAAAATTGTGTGAAACGTTTTTCGTTATGCTTTATATGTTGAGAATACTTATAAAAATATGTCTTGGCCAAGTAATCCTTCATAGTGCTTGCTCTCCAAAATTTTCCAAACATCATAAAACGCTTTTGCATGGAAAAAAGCGCAACAGAGAAACACATAAGAGAGAGGTCATAACTAACTGTATCAATAACTTAGAAGGTCAAACAGATTACAGATATAATGTGCAGTATTTCAAAAATAATGACAGTGATGAATTGTTTATTTTCCTAAATTTTTTCGATTCTGTGTCTGGGATCTGTTTTTTCTCTGAAAGAGTAGTAAGTTTCTCAAAAAGAAAGCGTAATAAAAAAATCTCTCATCATGGGATTACAGCAGTGTTTCTCAAAGTGTGGGCGCGCCCCCCTGGGGGGGGCGCGAGCGTATCGAAAATTTAAAGATTTTTTTAAAAAAAATAACCGGAAAGAGAAGTAAAACAAAATGCTTTCTTCCATAATAAAAAAAAATACACACAACAACACACTGACATAATTTATATTTATTATCTAGCTTTTTTCCGTCATCAAATAGCTATCTTTGATCCCAAAACCAAATTAAAGAAAAAAAAACATTTGTTTTATTTGCTGTTTTTCCTCAATGAGAGATTTTTTTATTACGTTTTAACATAAAATATTACTCGTTAAAAGAAAAAACGAAACCCAGACCCTGAGAAAAATTCTAAGAAGATAAACAATTCACCGCTGTAATTATTATTGAAATACTGTACATTAGTTGTAGAAAAAGAATAGGAAGTCATGATTCACTTTTCAGCCAGGCTGCATAATACGTTTGCTAATCATTTGATTGACCTTCAATCTTATGGTATGGTTATTATCAATATTAGTTCCCTCCCATCTCTTTCATGCGTTTGCTTTTCGTTTAAGGAAATTGTAAATAATTGAGTTTTGCGATATTTGAAAAAGAATTGATTGGTTTAACATTTCTGTAGGATAATTGAAAAGTGTCTGATTTGCGTCCTATATTATGGTCTTGTACTTTTGAATCATTTTAGTTCAGTTTTATTGGATTTTTTTCTCAAATCATCAAAGAATTGAATAGTCCTTGAAAGAAGGTAAGTATACTTTCTATAAATTAAAATATTCACTAGAATTACGATTTGTATCGTGTACAGTAAAAATAATTCTAAACAAATGATTGGGGTGACTGAGTCCCCCCGCACAACCATTAATGTTAGTATCGAGTACGCGCCTGCTCCCGGGTTAAACTTTTTGAAGTCTTCTCGCTTTAAATGTTAAAAAGTAACACAATTATTCTTCATCGGAATTTCATATTCTTTTTCATAATTTAACATTAATTCTAAATGCTAATTGTGTGAGGTTTAAAATTACAGTTCTTTTAAACAGTTATTTACAATTACAGCATTTATCTAAAAAAAAAATCATTTTACATTTTTGTATACAATGTCGTGCACACAGTTTTACTCTCCTTACAGTTCAGCTATTATATCAAGAATGTTTTATTTTTTTTAAAAAATGATCTCGTGCGAAGAGTCGGTGTTTCAGCCAGTATACGTTTGATGTATCAGTACTGAAGAAGGTATTTTATAAATAATTTCTTATTACTGAATTTGGCCGCGGTAGCCGAGTGGTATAGGTATCGGATCGTGGCTTGCCTTGTCACGAGTTCGAGCCCAGTACCACTAAAGACCCGCCATGTAGGGCAGCGATGCATGTTAAATCTGTTGAGAGTTGAAACTTTTTCCCGTTGGTGTGGTGTGGTAGTTAGGAGAGAAGGGTGCCAGCTCAGGTGTCATCCACGTCACTTGACCATGGTTCAAAATTACGTGGTCCGTCGTCAAAAGCCCTCGTGCAGCTGAACAGTGCGACGTTAATATTCAATCAATCAATCTTATTACTAAATTAAGAACAAGTTTAATAACTATTAGGGACTTCCACGGGCTTTTCTTGTAGAGGAAAGTTTTTCAAAGGAAGGTTTTAATATTAGAAATTGACACTTAAAGAGTTATTTTTCTATATTTAGCTGAGATCTATATTTTGTCTTCAAGGCATCCACTGCAGAAAATCCGGTTTGCAAAAGGTAGGATGTTGAAAATGGTAATAGTATACGAAGTGCTTTTGTTTTCAGTACAGATAATTCCTCATCCACCTCTACCCCAAATTCAAAGAGCGATTTATTACAAAATTGCCATTTAATTTTTCACTGCATGTGAAATCTATGAAGATTTCTTCTTCGGAAGTTGAGAGCCCTTCTGGAGTATCTTGAAATAGATCCCTAATCCACTCGTAACTTGCTACCAAGCTGTCCTCATCCAGAAAATACTTTTTAAAATTCTTTGCCAACATAGCTAAATGATTTTACATGTTTTAAAAACAACTTTCACATGTTGTTCTACAGATTTGTAAGTTTTAACACATATCGTGCTGGGGCTTTTTTTCCATCATTTACTTCAGTAGTGGTAAATCCAAAATTTAAGTATTTTTGAGAAGATCGCCTTGATTTAATTTTCGGAACCATGCTCGTTCGTCTGTGTACTTGTTGATTCTTTATTATGGTCGAATGTTTGCTTACGACTTAAAAATGCATGTATGATATTGTTTTAATCTACTGCCGTAAATACTTAATTACCGTGAATTACAATTAACGTGGAACTTAAAAAAAATGTACATTCAAGCTAGATTCGGTAGCTATAGGAGTATCGAGTCGACCAAAACTGACTGGAATTGTACGAGGAAAAGCATTTTTACATGTTTTGCGCAGACGTCCGATAGGTTGCCCAGACTTACGCAAACGTACCCTATAATGCCAGATGTGATGGATATGATAGAGAGCGACATTGACTGGACTATTTTTCTAATGACATTTGTGCTTTAAGAAATGAATATGCCGAAGGAAATAAATCTTTAATTAAATACATCATTTTGCGATCTGTTCCAATTTAAAAATTAGAGAAAGAAAAATAACATAATTCTAAGTAATATATATTTTAAGTAATTTTCTTAAAATATATGTTACTTAAAATATACACAAAATTTAATATACTTATCGTATTAATTTGTACGGTTTATAATTAAGATCGTATTGTAACTTTAGCGTCTCTCTCTCAAAGTGCATTTTTATTGCAGTAAATACATTATTGTTGTACAGGGGGCGAGACAAAAATTATGATTGAAAATTGGGTCGCCAGTATTGAAAGTTTGAGAAACACTGCTTTTAATGTATGTGTGGCGCACAGAGTATTTTAGGACTAATTAATTAATACTAAATTAAGAACAAGTTTAATAATTATTAGCTACTTCCATGGGCTTGTCTTACAGAGCAAAGTTTTTGAAAGGAGTTTTAAGATAAGAAATTGACCCTCTGAGTTCATTTTCTATATTTAGCTGATATCTATATTTTGTCTTCTAAGCAACCACCGCATTTTGTAATATGTTCCAATTTAAAAATCAAAGAAAGGAAAAATAACTTAGTAATTATCCTATTACTTAACTCTTTTTGCTTAAAAGTAACATATACAAAATTTAATACTTATGTCATGAATTTGTACGGTTTATAATAAATATTGTTGCTTTATCGTAAAAGTGCATTATTATTGCATTCAGTAAATTATTATGTATAAGGGGGGGCGCAATAAAAAATGTGATTGAAAAGGGGGGCGCCAGTATTGAAAGTTTGAGAAGCACTGGATTACAGCAAATCAAATAAAAGTTTTTTTATTTGGTTATAGGATCAAAGATAGCTAATTAGGTATTGAAGAAGTTTTTATTTTTGATGACTTAATATCGCGCGCGCGCTTATAAATTATATCAGAGTAAAAGTGCATTTTTTATTATGTCTGAAAGTATTTTGTTTTAATTCATTCCAGTAAACTAATTATTTTTTAAATCTTTTATTTTCGATATGCTCGGGCCACCCTCGTAAGGTTATCCCTCCCCAGGGGGACGCGACCCACAGTTTGAGAAACACTGTTGCAAGCCCATAGTAGTAAAATGGCATATATTTATTTGTGGGAAGAAACACTTGAAAAATACTTATTCTAAATATAATATATAAAAAAGCCCTATTTTATTCAATATACAATAAAAATGGCAAATACATATTTGCAGTTCTCTCAAAGACCATTTTAAATTTTCATTTCTCAGACATGCGATATTTGTGTTGAAAATGTTCATTAAAAATTATGTAGTACATTATTGCAAATTATTTTTTTCAAATTTGAGAATTAAAATAATACAGAGAATATAAGTTGAATCTTTAAGAAATTTAGACGTGATTTATTGAATACTATTGTGAACTCCAGTCATTTATAAAAGTAAGAGAAAAAGTATTAAATTATGCCACAGTTCACTGAGATTATTGAGCACAATCTTAATATTATTCAATGCTCATTTAACCACATAAATTTTCATAAACCTTTATTTGATTTAATATAAATTTAAACATTTGACGTATCAAGACAAAAATTAAATGTAACCAAAAAAATAAGATTGAAATAAAATTGAAAACTCACCCATATTTTCCTGATTTTAAAGCGAAAAAAATTAACATTTACAGTATATCCTTTTTTAACACACATTTATTTCAAATTAATTTGGACAAGATATTCTTTGTTCCAATTTGTACAAAATTGGAACTTTTAAAACATGTTTAATTATTAAAATATAATTTAATTCTAGGTAGATTTTATTTAAAACAAGATACTTCTTCTACACTCATGGACAAAAAATTAGTGCACCATGAAGGAGTCAACAAAATGAAACGAAATTTTACATACGTAATGACTACTTTGATAAGAGTAAATGATTAGAAAATCAAAGAAAAAATATCATTTATTTCAGAGAATGGGGCAAAAGAACAGAAAATTTAATGCCCTGTTGAACCCCTTAGAACGCGAAAGCACGTTGTGATACGATCGGGCATTGAGGCATACAAGTTTCGTATGATATCTTCATACATTTCGTTCCATATTTGCTGTAATTTTGCCTCTCTTTCGTTGAAACTCGTGGGATGCCCAATTCGCCGTCCCGAATCATCCCAGATATGCTCGATTGGTGACAAATCTGGGGATCGAGCAGACCAAGGAAGGGTAGAAACAGTGTGAAGACAGTCTTGTGACACCCTTTCCGAGTGAGGCTGAACATTGACCTGTTGAAAAATGGCTCCTGAGAGTCGTTGTATTAGTGGCAACACAGGTTGAAGGATGTCATGGACATACTGCTGGGCTGTCACGATGCCACGGATCAATACTAGGGGTGCCCGTGTATTGTAGGCAATAGAACAGCATACCATCACACCAGCTGTGGGAGCGCAGTGTCGCTGTAAAGCAAAGACATGATTGAGACGTTCACCACGGGGTCTCCACACACTAACACGACTGTCATCACTGCTAAGTTTGAATCTGGATTCGTCACTAAGGACGACCTGGTTCCATTCCACTGCAGCCCAGTTTCCTCGGGTGCGGCACAACTCCAAACGGACGTACGATGGGTGTCAAGGGTAGCTCACGCAATGGGCGCTGCGATCCCAAATGTCCTTCAGCCAAGCGCCTTCGTATGGTTCGAGAAGACACAGAGGACCCTAGTGAAGGCGCTATCTGTGTCTGGATGGCGACCGATGAAGCAGTTGGCTGTACGTGTGCATTTCGTACGATGTAGTGGTCTTTTCAACGACTGGTCTGTTGAAGGCGTCCTGAGCCTAGTCTTCGTGTAAATGACATCTCTCGGATTACCCAACACCTGCTCACAACACAATAAGAGCGGCCTAATTGATGATCTACTCTCCTAGCTGACCACCTAGCGTCCCTCATGCCGATAATTCTGCCCCTCTAAAATTGCGACAGTTGCTCATATTGTCTTTGAAAACGGCGTAATGGCATATCTACCTCAGATCTTCCTTTGTAAATGATTCAGCACACTCAAACAAGCTTGGGTTACGTGTTTTATACTCCACGGAAAACGAAGTTAAATGCCCTTTACCTTCTATACGTAATGCGCAATCACGCTGCATTTCTAATCATTTGCATATCTCGCCGACATGTACCTTCATGCCAAGTTTCGTTACTATCCCACAATTATTTTTGGTGTCCTAATTTTTTTGTCCATGAGTGTATTTAAGAAAAAATGATGAAATTATTCTTATAACTTTTAAACAATGATATACAATAATTACCATTCCATCCAAAATTGCATTACTGGCTTTTCCAATTTGTTTTAACAGTTCAAAATTTGAAATAAAATTTAGACGAATTAATAACTTTTTTTCAGATTTGTTTTTATTTTAAATGGCATTATGAATTGTGACTAATATAAATAAATAAAAACACTAAAGCATGTACTGAGAATTTAATTTTAGTTTTCTTGTTTGTGGTAATAAATAAAATGCACTCTAACATTTCTCTTTTCATTCAGTACTTTTCCATCTTTCAGAGTAACAGAACATAATAAAATCAAAAGTTCCTGGAATAGCAGTTCGAGTATACACGCTTCAGTTCAAACCCTGATTTTCCTTAAGATTACGGTTTGATAAATCTAGTTTTTCTTACATTGATCTGAATTTAGATTTAATTAGTGAAAGTTTAAAAGAATGAAATACACATTATATGCTCTTTTTATTTGTATGAGATTCCAAATCACTCGAAATTCGTGAGATTTAAATCTTGAAATATCTCATTAATTCTTAAGTAGTTGTATCACAAAAAAGTTCCTTTAAAAATTCCTGAGAAGTCAGAGACCTATGGAATTTATCATTGCAAAAACATTGGTGTATATGATTGCATATGACTATAAAGCTATACAATAAACAGTATAATTTACATATTTAGATTTTCGGCTTTAAATACAAAAGGATTCAAAAAGTTAGTAAATCACATTCAATTCAAAGGTAATATTTATTTTGGTTTATTTTGGTATGAATGAAATACACTGCTGGACAATTGCTAAGGACGGATAACACTATCATCCATAGCAACCACAAAATGAAAGGAAGCAAAATGTGGAAAATTAGAATAAGTGCGGGATATTAGTAAGAAGAAGTATTAGTATGCAAATTTTTTTCCACGTCTGTTCATCACGTGATAGCGTTCGTAAGAGCTTTAAAGGTTTTGACTCGTGTGGACAGTTTTTGTTTCAAGTCAAAGTTTTACAGGAAAGATTTAATAGACGAACTTAAAATTTTTGGCATGTTTTCCCGACATCACATAGATGATTTTATGCATGGCCGAATTATTGGAAAGATCGAAGAAGGGCGAAAAATAACAGATGTTGCCAGGGAGTTCGACATCGCTCACAGCGTTGTTTCACGCCTGTGGAAGTCATTTAAAACTACTGGAATGTGTAGTAGACGGAACGGGGGAGGTCGTGTTAGAAGTACGACGCCTGCAGAAGACAGATATATCGTCCTATCAGCAAAAAGGAACAGGCGCACCTCAGCTCAGCAGGTGGCAAATAAGTTTCTTGCTGCCTCAGGAAAGCAGATCTCCCGAAAAACTGTTGCCAGACGTTTGAGGGGAGGAGGATTGTACGCACGCAGACCTGTTGTGTGTATACCATTGACCAGACAGCACCGTACTGCCCGTTTGCAATGGTGTCGTGAGCATCACAATTGGAGTGAATAGGACTGGGCATGCGTACTATTCTCAGATGAGAGTAGGTTCAGTCTGTCATCGGATTGTAGACGCCAACTGATCTGGCGCGAGAGTGTTATTGCTTATCGTCCAGAAAATATCCAGGAAAAGGACCGATATCCGACATGCAGCATCATGGTGTGGGCCGGCATCATGATCAATGGCCGCACGCACCTACATGTGGTTGCGAATGGGACTATGACGGGCCAACGATACATTGATGAGGTTCTACTTCCTCATGTTCGTCTTTTCCGTGGTGCTGTCGGTGATAAATTTGTTTTTATGGACGACAACGCAACATGTTATCGAACACTCGCTGTTCAGGATTGTCTAGACAGCGAGGGTATTTAACGTCTCGTATGGACAGCGCGTTCTCCAGATCTAAACCCCATTTAAAATGTGTGGGATGCTTTGGGGAGGCAAGTTGCTGGTCGAAACTATCCTCCGACAAACAAGAACACCCTCATCCGTGCACTCACAGAGGAATGGGATAAATTGCCTCAACAGCTGCTGGATAATGTTGTGCAAAGTATGGTACGACGTGTGGAATGTTGCATCACACTTCACGGTGGACATATCCCGTACTGATACCTTTCTTTAAGGTACCTGCTGACTTTTAGATGCATTGTTCCATTTCTCCGTACGCAGATCAAATGAACATTTTTTTCTTATCAGATGTTTCACAGCTTTGTACTTTCCAGAACAATAAATATTCTTTATTCTAGTGTCTGAACAGTGTGGCAACTATATTTTATCCTACTAGGCCTCATGTCTCGCTTAATGTTATGCTACATAGCAATTTGTGATTCGTCCTTAGCAATTGTCCAGCAGTGTATATACCTTATATGTGCCGGATTTTTTTTTGAGAACATTTATAATCCTGTGCAGCACAAAGTATTACACGAGAGCGTACATAGAAGTAAGCATGAAACACACATCAAAAAAAGGAAAGAAGGATTACAACTCAAACATCCATGCTCATCCGGGGACTGAACCCAGCCCTCACGACACCGCAGTCAGCGTCACTAACCACTATTGCGGATGGGCGTCATATATATCTGTCCCATTGCATTAAAAAAATATAACCTCTGCTGTAGAAAATCAATAAGATTTATGAACAGTTATTTTATTCCAAAATGCGAGATGTACAAGTCTCTCAACTCATGCAAGTAAATATAAATTGTTTGACTTCATATCTAATATAAATATTCTTTTTTAAAATTTGAAATGGAGCAAAAAATGCACATAATTGAGTTCGATTTTTTTCCAATAAAAAGTAAGATTTTAAGATGATCTATTAATTTTTTTTCAAACTGAAATATGTGCTAAAAGGAGAAAAATATGTACCTTTCACACAAAAGACAAATTATGCCAAAATCTGACGTTTAAATGAGGTTATGTGCAATTGAAATAAATAACATAAACTTTGCTTCATTTTATACATGACAACCCAATATAAAGAACTAAATAAATTAAATATCTCAAGTGAATTAGTATATTTTGTAGTAAAAGGAATATCTAAGAAAATTAATGCTGAACAAAAAACAGATTTATTTATTTATTTATTTTATGCATTCAAATACAAACAAACATCTAAACATTTTTGAAAGAAACAGAGAAACGATATTTTTCAATTTTTAAGTATTCAAATTCAGTGAAGGAATAGATTATTAACTAGTGGGTAATACGTAAACGAATAAAATGAGAAAGAATGTTGCTATCATTATAATGCAATTAGACTACTAGTTAAAATAGATAAAAGCGTGTTACAAGTGAAGGAAAAGTCCTTTATATAGAACAAGACTTCATAAAATTTGGTTTATGATTCAGAAATAAAAATTCAATGTTCGCAATTCGTTATGAACATTGAATTTCAAGCATCTGAATGGTAAATAAAATTTAATCAACTATAGTTTAAAATGAATTATACAATATTTACAGCCGTTTTAATTCCCGGTGGATTGGCTTTTTAGAAAGACTATAGTACTTTATTAAATATGTGTATAGATAAAATGTGTGTGTGTATCGCTTTTTATATATATATAAAATATCTATTCAATTCTAAACATATAAATTGTAACGATTTTCCATTGCCATAAAACTATCTATTAAGACAAAAATTGACAAAAAGTCATGATTTAGTATACAATTTAGGCTATATTATGGGATTATAAAAATACCAAGAGATTTATTTTCCGATTAATGATTAAAAAGTTACAACTGTTTTAGGAGGAGCAGATGTCATGATCAAACGGGGACACGTGTTGCTGAACAAGTTATGGAAGTTAATTCAATATTTTGTGTGTATATGTCTTGGAATAATAAAACGTTTTAGAACAATTTTTGTAATAAAGTCACTGCTTTATTATAAAGTTTAGATTTATCTATACGTATTTTTCGTGACTATAAGTAAAAATTATATATTTATTAGCAAATTTTAAAATATCTTATATTAAAAACCATTTATAGAAATGTATAGTAATATCACACATAAATGGCCAAAAACTAAAAGTTCACTAATAAAGGTTTTACTAAGATTTGGCTATATATATAATTTAATACAAATTTTCACCATCCATACAAACGCACAGTTTTTTTTATTCAATATAAAAAAAATATCTTTTCTTGGCAATTGCCCTTTTTCCTCATAAAATTCTATTTTCTTTCTCTGCACATTTTTCTCATATGTTTCCTCATCAAAAAACATGTAAATAATGAAAGAATCATTTTCTTATATCCTCCTCATGTGAATTTTAAAAAAAAGGGATACTCGTTGTAATTTAATGTATAACTTATGTAATATTATCACAATTATAACATTTCTATTTTAAGAAAATATGTTTTAAGGTATGTGAAAGAAATAACATTTACTTTTAAGCAAGTGACAATTTATTTTACTGATTCAAAATTGACACTCATTAAGCAATCGATTCTAAAGGAACTAAGCATCGATTAGTCTCTATCTTCTACTAGTCAAAAAACTTAAAATTTCAGTCACTTTTATTTATCTGTAATATTCCTTTCATTACAATAAAATAGTCTTACAAAGCTTTGAGACTATCATTTACTTTTCAAAAACACGTATTCCTTTCATACTTCCTGACCTTCAGTTTAAATATTTCGGTAGCAAGCATAAAAAAATTTAATTTGTTAAGTACTCAGAATCGTAATTGTAAGTAAAAATATAGGGTTTGAATAAATTCCTTGATACCGAGTAACTTCAAGAAATTACGTCACCATTTCAAATTCGGTACTTTACCATAATTTAATAATTAAAAAAATAGGTAACAATGATCTACAGGATTGAAATGAGACAAGAGCAGATAGGAAGAACTGCATTAAAATATTCTTATTTTAAGTAGTTTTTTTTTTGTATAGTTTGAGTTTTTCAAAATGTGCCATAATGATTTTGATGGAATATTGAAAAGAAGCACAGCCACCTCAGTTTTTTTTTTACTTTTAAAAGAAATGCGATTAAGACAAAACTTGCATAGTATAATTATTACACAAATTTTTGTACAATCGAACATAGAGCAGGAATGCGTTTTTGTCCTGGAAATATGTATTTATATTTTTTAATTTTCTATCATTTAAAAATTATGTCACTAACAGGTATTAAATGCAGAAAAATAAACCTCCCAGGAAAATAATAATATTCAAGTACAAGTAGTAGCACTTCTGAATTTATATTGAAACAATATATAAATATTATAGTGGGCTCCAGAAAAAATAGCACGGCAGTGGATTTTGCCAATCTTTGCATTTTATGTTTAACATAATTTATCTTTCCCTTTCTGCTAATATGTTTGTTTTTTTATATTCAAATGTATTTTTCCCTCCTTTTATAAAACGAATATGTAATTTTTGCTGATTATGGATGCTATGAGTTTTTTCCTTATTTTGAATTGCAAAATGAGTACTACATTTTTATTCTTTTTTATATTGTTTCAATTAAAAGTGGTGAGTGAGGTGAACAGAATATTTTAGATGTTCAGAATTCTTTATTTTTGTCTTTCTCAGAATTTTTTGAATCAGCTGTAATCAAAATTTACCCATAATTACAGAGATTACAATGAAATACACAGCTCTAATGTTATAATGAATTGATAAAACTCGAGGTAAAGGAACATAAAACTGAAATGCTGTTCAAAATATTTGAAATGTTTAGTTACAATTATCTCTCAAAAAGAAAAAAAACGTTCTTTTAAAATTATGTGGATAATTCGTACTTTAAACAATTATTATTTTTGAATATTTAAATGTATTGTGTACCAGCATTTAACTGAATTTAAATCAGTCACGTGTGTACATCGACGTCTTCCAACAGAATGGAATGTCGATCCTCTGACATCAAAATTTATCCACCAATGGGTAAGAACTTAAAAAAAGACAGACACTCTAGTATCTCATATTGGCAAGTAACGACATTCCATTCTGTTCGAACATAGCGCTGTACACGCGTGACTGATAGAAAGTTCGTTAGCCAATTTAATCAACGCTCCCATTTCTGTGGCGTCCACATCTTTACTATTGAAGTCAATGCAATACGTTTTTCATCTGCGATTGCCGAATATTGAACGTACGTGTGGCAGATCGGACTAGACACAAAACGTCTCGAAGGGGCTTACAATCCATGGATGAACACTTTATTACATTTTGGTGGGTATTTGCGACACAATAAGCCTTAACTTTTGGATACTTTAAGCCCGGACACTCTGTACATATGACTAGCCGGTACCCACTCGCTTTGCTGGAAATTTCATGATGTTATATAAAAATATTACATTTATAAATATAAAAGTTATTGATATCTAAGTCCTAATATTAAGAATTTGATTGTACTGAGAAATACACTTATACATGTAAATCTCGACTTTTGATATAAGAAGCACAAAACTTCTCTAATTAAAATTTTCAAATGTTTTCTAAACATGAAATAGATCACTTTCTGCGCTCTCGTAACCCAATCACCAAGTGAATTCCCCCCAAACCAGTTTAAAGTAGATCTCTTTTCCGTAAAAAAAAAAACAATCGAGCTAAATTTCAAGACCAAATCTAAAAGTGCAAAAAAGTGATTTTTCTTATCAATAAGCCCATAACCCAGTTGAAAATTGATTTTCAAAAGAAATATGCATACTACATTTCATTATTATAGTCCTATTAATTCGAAAACGGGATTTTTTTGTCAACATCAGCCAAAACCCCCTCCCCATCCCACTACTACCACAGGAGGCGATATCTGTAAAATCCTTTTTTAGTGGATCTGTATTCAATAAACGATACACGCGTAACAATTTCCAAGTATGTGAGTCGAGCAAATCAAAAACAGAATTTTTTTTAACTCTAATTCTCACTGAACCCTCGCAGCCCTATAGGAAGTTTAACACATCGGTAGCTATAATGTCTTAATACTTTTTTGGATTTTATGAACCACGATTCAAGTTCTCAAGATTACATTACAGCTCAATCTATAATTGTTTTATTCCTAGCGCTTCGCTGCACATTCACACTGATAGTTTATTGGTTTATTTAAATAGTGTTTCGGGAGCCGGAATTTTCTGAGACCACTTCTTACACTACTTTTCCCTGAGAACAGACACGACTGCTTTTGACGGTATGGTTGAAGCGATTAAAGTTGTTGTAATCCGTCTAAAAGCTCTTCTTTTCTTTTCTATACAGTTTGCCATATTTTTAGACTCTCAAGCTGCAATACTAGTGGTTGCTAAAAAATTCCAAGATTCTATTCCTTCACAAGTTTTGCAATGTAAATCCTTTATACAAGAATCACATGCAATACATAAAGTGATCGATTTTACATTACACTCCTTCTCAATGTGGCATTCCCGGCAGTAAAAAGTCAGACGAGCTGGTCAAAAAGGGATATCATATCTCTCAAGTTACGAATGGATAGATTGGTTATAAATCAGCATTAGATAAAATTAACATAATGTTTAAGGCCAATACGGATAGATTGCTAGACCTCCAGAAACCCCACATCCTTAAAATCTTACCACACTGAGAATATAAGTTTCCTTTGATGAAGCTCTGCTTTTGAAGTCGTTCACAGTGAATCCTCACCTCAAGAACAAAACCGTTTGCGCACCATATTGTTGAAGACAGTCAATTTCTTATCACTAGTTAACATTCATTGCAAAAAAGGATAATTTTCTTCACGTATATCGCAGATGTTTGATCTTCTTTTAGTTCATAATAAAATAAAATATGGAGCCTCCTTACGTATCTCAATTTGTTTAGGTGGACGTGAACTCTTTATTAACTGATTTTAAATGTCTCTGTAATCTCTCGTATCGTGTAAGTTCGGTTTTATTTTTTCATTTTGTCATGAAGAATTTGGGTAAGCCTTCCCGATCGAGAATCATTTTCCAATCGATTTGCACTATTTTAATGATATAAAATAGTTTAAAATAAGAGAGACGGGCCATACATTATGTTATTCCAGAGATCTCCCACTACCTTTGTAGTAGCCACTTGGGACAAACCTGACGAACCTTTATATAGGTGTGTACCATACATCAGCTTTAACACTCGTTCTGAATGGCACAGAGACCCAGTCTCCTGTAGTACCGCTCAAGAAAAGAGGAAGGCCACGCAAACAGTCATTGATTCCTAGAGGAACTGCCGGAGAGAATGCCATAATGTCTGTTAGTACACCTCCTCGCCGAGACGGTCTTCAGCGGTGTAGGGGAAGAATGTAACAACTACATTTAAACCCTGCCTTCCCTTGACGATTAGCGACAGCCAGTGGGCACCACTTGTTCTTTTGAGAAGCGGGAACTCGTTGTTCCGTCTCTTCTGCCCTGGATCACCCCCGAAGAAAGATGTGTACACGTGGAGTCAGAGAATGCCTGTTCTCTCCCCTTTTAGTCCTTAAGCTACTTTCTGTAACTATAATTGATGTGTTTTTTATTTAAGTGACCCCTTCAGTTGTGGAACGTAAGAACATTAAATAAGATGTATTTATTCCTGTTTTACTTTACAGCCTTCTTTATTCAGTACAACGAAGACACGACATTGGGGGGATTGTCATAAAACTAATTAACTCAGTGGCGCAACAGCACATAAAGGGCCAAGGCCTACTCTTCCCATATCAGTATACCTGACCTTGGGATCTGAGGTATATGAGGTTATGCTACAGTTAGAAGGTTAATCTGAATTTAATTAATATATAAAATAGTCGATCAAGAAACAAATGTTTACTATGCGAGGGATGAATCTAGTGTATCAATTACAAATTTTCTACATTTGGCACCTCAATCTTATCACATTTAACCCTAAATTTCTTTTTGTTTAGTAGTGTCCAGTATGTTACTTTTTTTTATCTTGCAAATTGGCTAACACGCTGGCTCCCTTCATACAAGAAAAAGCAATTTAAAACTTTCTTACAGTATTACATAATTCGGGGAAATAAACAAGTATGTTTTTTTAAAGCCAAAATTTCTGACATCTGCTTCTAAACTTTACTTTTAGATCTCCATTACTGCGATCAGTTAATCTGGTAATATGACATTTGTCTTTTTTTTAATGTGACCACATGAACTTATTAACTACTGTGGTATTGACTATAGTCAAATAATTCTCAAACCTAGTTCAGAAATCTGAATAAAGGTAATTTAAATGGTGAACGCTGTTTAAAACATCATTTTTCTCGCGACGTGCAATATTGTACTTCTTAAGCTTAATTCGGGCAAGAAACGCTGAAATTTTGGTCCTTATTTTAATAAAATTTGTGCTGTCACCTTATAACTGCAACTTTACCTCATTAAATTTAGTAAATTAATCTGTTTAATAGGTAATACCTACATTCCATTTGGTTAAATTTGATCATTTTGGGAATCACTGCTGTAGAGCATCATCACCGAAAAACTTCACGCTATTTCTCACCAGCTCCACGCACCTTTTTCCCTTTACTGAAGTTAAACAGTAAAATATGGCGAATATGAACAATTTGGTCTTGCAGTGTTTGGTCGCTTAACACCATATATTATATTAATATTCTCTACTGGGGAGACTGAATGACTGAATACTAAAGATAAAAGCATGAAAGAGCTATTGGAAATTAGAAACTATTGATGCTGCAGTATTATAAAGAATGCTCATAGAACGGTTTTTAGTAAATTGTATAAAAATAAGTAACCAATTTTGCCGCTAGTCAATCTTCCACCTTTCTGCTTAAAATACTGTGCGAAATTCTACTGAAAATAACGGATAAAGTTCTAAATTTCTAATAGAAAAATTTTACATACCCAAAAGTACATTAAAAAATGATAAGACCACGAGGAATCATGGAACAATAAACAAATTATTTTCCTATTCATGATTCAATTGTACATTATTAGTGGTAATATTACTGTCCGAGTTGTAAAGCCGTAATACATTTAAAATTAGGAACACACACAATGAAGTAATTATAAGTAAAATATTTGTTTCAAAATTAAATTATAGGAATAACACTAATGTAGGTAATGCCAATGTTTTTCTAATTACCTACCTTGTAATTCTAAGGTTAAAAATAAAATTATTGGAATATATTATTTTTAGCTGCTACTGTTATGCATCTATAACTTGAATACTCGAATCTAAGCCGCACCCCAAATTCTCAATAAAACTTTGTGTAAAATGAAAAATAATATAAAATAATTTCGAATTTGCAATTGCTCTAATCGCCCCATCCAAAGTGTTTTTTTTTATTTCGATTCTAAGACTTTCCCGATTTCCAGTAACTTTAATATTGGGGAAAAGTGTGGCTTAGATTCGAATAAATAGAAATAAGCATAATACTTAGAAATAAGCATATTTACTATATATTCTTTAATAATAGCATTACATTAATCCCTACAAGTAAAAATTCAATCCATGCAATGTAGAATTTTCTTATACAGATAAGTAGAAGAAAAACTTTTGGTATTTTTATTTATACAGATTTATACTTATAGTACTTATTATAATAAGTATTACTAATTGTATAACATATTATAATAGTATTAAGTACTTATTATACTACTTATAATATTGTATTCCTTTTTTCGGAATTTTTTGACATTAGAATTTTGTTATATAGTGGGTGATCGGTTAACGAACATAATCCGTTCCAAGACTATGTTCTCTAGCCGAATTATTCGTTAACCGATCATCGATTCACCAAAGACTTCTATGTGAAATCGATTAATTCGTTCTGGAGACCCTAAAAATTAAATTTTAAAAAATGTAGAATTTCTTAGCAAGTTTTTAAAAAAATAATACATACATATTGTCTTGCATATTAATCAGTCCTATTCATTTTATGCTTATGCTTATTCTTCTATGTCATTCTCGTTCACAACCAATTCCAGATCTCTAGCAGTTGTCAAAATTTCATCCATAATTTAAGGGGTGTCTCCCTGATCACCTCCAAATATGTGTTCGTTGTCCAAATAGAAAAATTCTTTCTTGAAAGTGTTCGTTATCCGAATATGTGTTCGTAATCCGAACACAAAAATCTTTCGTGAAATTGTTCGTTAACCGATCACCCACTGTATTATGTGCAACTTATAATATTTCTGAATATGGATATATACATATTATTTTTTCTATGAGATACTTTAGCAAAAATAAATTAAAATTCATCTCTTTTTCCATACATGTTAGAACTAATTATTTTATTATTTTACTGTACATCTATGCCTAGGAATTTTACTTCAAAATGTTATTTATTAGTCTCTACTAAATTAGGGTAATGAGGGTAAAAGTTAGGATTTTATTTGAAATTATCAGTCATATATATATGAAATATGATAACGTCCTCTATATAATGGAAAAATTAAAATGAAGAATTGTGCTTGTAGCTATTTTCATAAAAAGGTAAATATATGCTAGCTAGATATCTGCTAGATGGCCTACTCTGTTGAAAGTCTAATATTTTGATTGTAACTACCATTATAATATGAGTAGTTTTTTTTTTAGTACTTAGGCATTAAATTATCATAATTAGTAACATTTTTAAGTAAGTTAATTTTATGGAATTTCAAAAGTTTCATATCATAACTGTCTATAGAATTGGATATGTCTTCAAAATTTAAACTATTTACGGAATAAATAAATTTTGCATTTTTAAATTTTTTTTTTAATTATGAGTGTTATCAAAACTATTCCTTGCATCTTTTATTACTTCTGTTAGCAGTTTTCTAGATTTGCTTATGTAAGTAACAAAACATTTAATAATAATTATTGACTTAATTGGGAATTTGTGAAATTTTGGAGTAAGAAGCACATGTGGAAATTTAAAATTTGTATTATTGTGAAATTGTATTTAATTTTTGTGTTTTTAGTATTGTGAATTTTCTTAGAAAATACCAATATGTGGTTGTTTATTTCTCTATCATCTAATGATGATTTGATAAATTCAGTATTACTTTCAAAATATTTATTGAGTATTAAACTATAACAAAAATGATTGCAAAATTAACTGGCACTTTATCTACGTAACCTACTATAAAATTACTCTGATGTTCAATATCCATGTAATAGATACTAATTTCTGCTCCCCAGTTACATTTATGTAGCTGATTTGTAACATTATATCTGACTTTTACAATTATCTCCTTTGATGTATGGTTTTTGATAGTTGTTTTGTAAATTGAATGCTCTATATCTTTATTTAATTGATTTTTGATTGTCTTATTCTTATTCTTATTAGAGTAACCATAATTGTATATTATACGTCCTCTTTATAATTATATCTCTTAAATAATAATCTTTGACAATATATTAGGATCTCCAGTAATTATATAGTGATGATATTCAGGCATAAATTCTTTAAATTCATTACATTCCCAATTCTGCAGTTTTATAGGAACAAGCTAGCTAAATAAGGATCTACCATTTAATTACTGTATTTAAAAGATTTTTTTAATAACAATAGTTTTAATGGGAAAATGGTATACATTTTATTTAAAAATGTTATAAAATTTATTTCATTTATAAGATTTATTCATTTATAATAATGTAAAAAATTATGTTTGATAATTTTTATATGTTTTGACTTTAATTTTGTATTTATATTTCAAATACTCTTAAATATCCCTTATCAAATGTAATGATTTTCAGACTTTTATAATTCATCTACGTTTTGAAATTCTTTTGTAATACATAATTCTTTTTTTTCTTTGAGTTCGAAAATAAGAAAAAAAAATATTTGCTTAGTATCAAAAGTATCGTTTAATTATTTTCAAAAAACTTTATTACTTTTAAGAAAACTATTTGCAGCTATAATTTCTTTTTGTTCCAGCACCTCATGTTTTATTTTATTGCTTTTATTAATGTCATTATTGCAGTAAAATTCAAGAATACAATTTTGTTTAATTCCTGAAGCTTATTTCATCTTTGTTCAATACATTTAGTACATAAAGAGATACACAGTATTATAATATTTAATATAGTAATATTCGCACCAAATTATTTCTTTAATATCAGAAACTATTTTAATAATATTAAGTCAATATTTTTTAAACCATGTAAATTAAATTGTCTCATTTCTACTTATTTCAGTTTTTTTTAACTCTGTTGAAGTTTTTGTGTCATACTTGTGTTGTTTAATAATAATATTACTTTTTTGGGTCTGTAATATATATGTTTAAAATGTCACTTTTAGCAAGTCATTAAGTATGTACAATGATTGTTTTGCAAACAGAAAATTTAGGATTTTCTCTGAATTGATCTATATTAATTATTGTGCTTTGTGTAAATCTTTTGCCTCTCCATATAACAACAGAAATAGATTGATAGGGAAAAATTAGGTTAATTTTTTAAAATATATTTTAAATAATTTTAAGTTAATTGACATTAGACAAAAGAAGACTGTATTACACATAAAAACCCCACAGTACACGAATATCAAATTCATCAATTTAAAATTTATAAAATCAAAGCAAATTAAATAGGTTTAAAAACCTCTTAAACATCTGAACGATCTATTTCAGGATTAAATTAAATTTTCTCAGTCAAAATATTTCAACGTAATTCTAAGCAATAACACTCTTACCAAATCAGCAACACTCGAATTCAGTAACTGAAAAAGTGGTGCCTTAAAAACTATTTTTTTTCAAATAACAATTGCAGTTCTGACTCATAGAACAGAATAATGAATATATACTCACAACAAAAAATAAATATAATTGTACAATAAATATCTAAAAAACCTCCAAAACTGTTTGGAGTATAAAATTTAGTATTACAAGATAGGCATAACATCTCACATCACTAAGAATATAAAAATGTCTTATCTCTTAAATTTAAAATTTTAAAAAAAACTTAAGCGAATTTTGAAAAAAAACTATTATTGAATCTCATATCATTATGCCTCACAGTTTTGACATTCCACATTTCACGCCTCAAAGTCATTCTGTTTTTGAAATACATTACACACACACAAACGTTTTCTTTTATTAGAATAGATCAGGGTTCGGCAGACGCTGGCTCGTCAGCCGTATGTTGCTCTTTGCATTGATAATTGCTCATCTTCTCATTTCTGCCTCTACGTTATCAGAAAAAATTATTGCGTGTACTACAGTGCTTCTAAAACTTTCAATATTTGCGACCCAATATTCAAGAATAACTTTCATCGCTTCCCTCCTCCATACAATAACAATGTATTACATTCAATAATACTATACTTTGACGCTAAACCTAATTTACAATAAAACTTTAACCTCTTAAGTGCTGCCGGCGTGTATGAGTGTCTTGCTTAATCCAAACGATAATTATGTCAGACGTACATACATCTTTTCGAAGTACGATGTTTTCTGAGAACTGCTATCCATAAAATTATTCCGAAGACTTTGGAATGCAATAAAATGACCTTGGCAGTGTTTGCAAAGGACTTATTTATTACTTATTTCAGAGAATTTGCTTATTTATTCCATTTCAACCCAGACCCCCCCTACCTCAATGCACCCATGCGCTTGCCTGCGTCTGAAACGGTGGCAATGGGCAACGAACCACGTAATTTTTAATCGACGTTTATATAAGAAATTAATTATGAACCATATAAATTATCTAGATAGATGTTAATGTTAGCATATGTAAGTGTTTGTTTACTTTCATTTAATTAATAATTTTTTAAATAATCTTTTGTTTTCGACTTAACAATATGCTAATGCCCCCTCGTAGAGTTATCATGCCCCCTAGGGGGCACACCCCACACTTTGAGAAACATTGGAGTACTTAAATTATTGTTCCTTTTTCTGCTTTTCCTTCATTATTACCTGCATTTTTATATGCATTTAAAAATGTGACTGCCTTTAAACAGTTTTTTCAGCACTAATTTATTTCCTTTAACAAATTTTACTGAGAATCACTGAAAAGTATAACAATTAGATGTGGAAAAGTGAAAGTCTTATTTATTGAAAAAAAGGCCGACACTTAAAGCTACTACTCAAAAAAGTTCAAGGGACATTTCCTTATTTGCATGCATAAGTTTGGGAGCACTCACAGATGAACAAGAGGTGCACTCAAACCCCTCAAAAAGTGACAATAACACTCTCAGTACTTTATGACATACTTAAGGATTAATAAGATGAGTGTTAAAATGACTTTACTTTTATACTCAATAAATACCAAAGTCAATTTCTATTATTAATTTAAGCAGGGAATAAAATATTAAAGAACACTGGTATAATTAAAAAGGTAATTTTCTCCCATAGCTTAATAGATTAAATTCCAACATTATGATATTTTACAATGATTCCTAGTGTATTGAAAAACATAACTAAAAATATCCTCGATAGTTCTTAGTTTCTTAAGGAATTGGAAAGTTTATATATATACTCTGTGTTAAAATTTTTTAAAAGTTTTAACTTAAATTTTATAAAAAAAGATATTAGTTGAAGAAGGACTGTCTTGCCTGTGACTGTTGCCAATGACCCCTTTCAATCCTGCACATGCATATGTCTATAAATGTAACTTCTATTCCTTACTAAACTTGAAATGCTGATTACTTTTTTAAGCTCTTTTGAGACTTTGTAGAGCACATTTGTCAGTAATACTTAATTCTCACTAATATTTACACGTTGTCGAACCAAAGATGTCAATAAATGCAGTGATCGTTTTCTAAATATGAGCGATAACGGTTTTATAAATAATATAACATTACCTTAAGTGTTCAGTAAATTTTTACACACATAATTCGGCTTTCAATATTCATAAGCGATATAACTGTTTGATGTTAGTTCATAAAAAAAAGAGAGGATAATTACCAGTTTGAAAAATACACCCAATTTGTCAGTTCCATTGTAAGGAAAATTGAGGAAAAAATGCCATTATAGGTACTTCACTCAGGAAAATTTTTCTTTTTTCATTAAAAAACACGACTGAGTTGTTTGTGCTCTTTTCCAATCAACCGTTGAAATATTATGCCACATTTTTGTTGAAATAAATACAAAAGTCTTAAAATGTAAACATTTTAGTATATTTTTTGGTTTCTAGTTCTGTCTCTCAATTGCAACTATCAAGTTTTCTTTTATACTTGAAAATTATTAAACTAATATTCTTTTTAAAAAAAAAATTGCGGAGTAATTTCTTAAATTATTTCTCTTGGTAATGCACTCGGTATTTGTAACACTAATTTCTTTTTACTTACAATTTCTTTCTTATAGTGGAATTCTGAGCCGTTGCACAAAATTATTAACTCAAATATTAGAGAAATACGTGTATTTGAAATGCAAATGCTAACCTCAAAGCAATGTAAAACTCATTTATTGTGCGGACATGAAGATGAGAAATAAATATCAATGATTTACATGTTAGTGGAAGAAGAAATTGCGCAGCTTCTTTGCTTAATAAGTGTTCATTTTGGATCACTCAATTTGATTTTTATCGAACTTGTTTAAAAACAGATGTTGTTCATGTACTACCTTAAGTTTTACTTTTTTTAAAGTAGAAATGTTATGAATGTCATAATGTGGTATAAATCATTTAATTAAAGCATCCAAGTAACTGCAACCTATTTTTTAAAATTGAGATGAAGAGGATTTCTAAAAATAAAACTTATTTTACATTTTACATATATATTTAATAAACTATGTTAGGGAAATGGTACAACTTACTAGAAAAGAAATAACTTTAATATTAAAATATGCAAAAACCTCTATATGCATTAAATTACATTAAGTCCAATCTTTGGAATCTTTTACGAGTGAATATTTGTGTTTTTTACCATTTATATGTTTAAAAATTATTCTTATTTTTAAATGGCCAAAAGAACAAAATATTTAAAATTTACAAAAAAAATATATGATTTCACTTCCTTACTACATTTTCGAAAAATGGTTACTAACACTGTAATAATACAGATATTATTTTTTTTTACTTACAAAATTTCGAATTACTTATCTTAATAATTTCTACTGCAATCCTCGTTACCGTTACAACATGGTATCTGCTCTTTTTTAAACAGTTATAAATTTTTTACCAATACACGAAATATACAACACTTGGCATTTTTAGAATCGTATAATTTAGGTATTAAATTATGAGTAGACAGTTTTATACCAATCGAATGACTTTAAATTTTATATGTTTGGAGTTAAATAGAAATTTTATTACAAAATAAAGATACCTTTTATATTTATACACATCACATCAAGTAATAAAGTCTTTTAAAAAACCCGACACACAGCAGGAAAGAAAGCTAGAGATTAAATGTTGTGCAATAACTATAACAAATATTTTATATGGATTTTTTTAAACACATCTTTGATATTAAAAAATTTAATACTTCCAAAAAATACGCGTATCTTGGAACATATTTCTGAATCATAAAACAAAATTTATGAATCTTCTACTATATAAAGAATTTTTCCTTCAGTTGCAATACGCTTCTAAGGGTTTAACCAGTATTCTAGCAGCATTACAATGAAAGCAACATTCTTTCTCATTTTGTTGGTTGCTGTCTTAGCCATGGGTAAGTATTCATTTGTTACTTATTCATTCATTTGTTGCTTATTTTTCATTCATTCTTTAAAAAACAGATTTATATCAGTTTCAAATCTCTTACAAAGTTATTTTAAAGTTTGTGTATTTGATTGAAATAATTTATATTGTCGTATATATATTATTTTTCTTTTTGCTGTAAATTGTTTTTCGCATCACTGTAAAAGCAACAAAATAAAATTAATTCGTTTCAATGATTTACTTTTTCGTGAGATACATACATGCATATTTTACATGAACTTTTTATATATACTTGAATAAATAGAAAGCCTTGTATGTCTGAAATCTTGTCATAAAAATAACTATTCAAATAGCTTATTGAATATTTAAATTATAGGGTATAATTTTTCATTCGATGTGTAGGATGAGGGTAGTTATTTAATTCCAGACATATAGATACCAGATTAAGAGGAAAGATAGATTTAAATGCAATTTACTAGTTTTTTGATTCCTTGTGCTTTTTACAGCCAAAAATCTAAATATAGAAGCTTTATTGTCTATCGCAAAAGTTAATAATATACACAATTGCTCTCGCAATATGCAGTGATATATGTTATTGTCTATCTCTGATCTTTTTAAAAGGAATTCCTGCGATATATGTGTCTAAAAATTACTGAAGCATTCTAAGAATAAGACTTATTACTTTCGAGTGATTTGGAATGTTGTACAAATGAAAAGAGCATTGAGACTGTATCTCACTCTCATTAAACCTAATAACGATCAATGTGGAAAATCTAGATTTATCCACTCAAAAATCTTTGGAAATTTGAAGATTCAAGCTAAATATTATATTCTCAAAATGATTGTCAAGAAGCGTTTAAATTATTAAGTTAATATTCTCTGAACTTTGGAAAAATAATGAATGATTAGGAAAATTATGATGTGTTTAGGGAAACGCAACAATCAAAAGTTAAATAGAAATTAATTCCACTTCCAAATTTAAAATAAATTTTAGGTTCTTAATTTATTTACCTTAAACAAAATCCATACTGCTTAACAAAAGAAACAATATCCGAAAGAAAATCGAGTTAATTGATCTTAATTTTATTTCAAACCTTGAAGTATTAAAAAAAAGGGGAAATAGAAATAAAATCAATTTTTGATGAGAAAAATCATTACAGTATACCTTTCTCTAAAAGTTAAGTATTAACCAATCGTACTTAAGTTTTAGTAAACTACTTGTTTCTTAAGTAAAAGCAGTATTTTTATATTTTATATAGAATCCAGTTAGTTTAAAATTATGTAATAATAATAATATGAAACATTTTTAAACAGTTCCATTCTAAAATCTTTTCATAGGAAGACATCACCTCTAACAATATTAAGTTCTTCCGGCTTATGTTCAATCTTTAACTCAAGAAAAATATGCGTATGAGTGCTTTTAATTATATTTTTATTTCAATTTTGTCTATTTTATCTTAAAAAGTTTTCTTATTACATTTTCAAATTGTACTCGCTTAAACTCCTATTGAATCAAATAACTATTTATGCAAATTTAAGGGTTTGATGGGCAATAAAATAATATTTAGATATTGCTCACCTATCAGTGAACTTTAGCAGAATTTAATTGTTTCTCTGTTTTTTTAGCAATGGCTGGAGTGCATCGTAAGTATTAAATAAACTGTTCCTTAATTTCGTAAGGATTAAACTTATAACTCGCTATTTCTGTTCTGAATTTTGAAAACTACATCATTTTTAAAGAATAGATTGAACACAAATATCGCTGCTATGTAGGATGAATATTTGAAGATGATTGTGATAAAAATTGTAAAATAGTACTTAGAAATTTTATTAAGTATTGCATGAAAAATATGTATATTTCTTTATAAATATTATAGCTATAACTATTTTTTTTCAAGAGCTTCATACTAACAAAGTACTACGACATTATCAAGTTTAATATTAGCTGATTTTGATTTTTTATTTAAAAAAAAATGTTTGTTCCTCAATACCAGTTTGAGTATTCTGTTGTTTAATTTCTGCCGAATACTTGTGTACATAATTATATTGCATCATATACCTGATATATATTTTTAACACTCAAAACTACTCTCCTTCTATGTCTTTTATTATTATTATTATTATTATTTCTTTTTAAAATAATTAGTATTTACAGAATTGGGTTTTTTCACCAATAAAACAAATAGTTATAAAAGTATTTTTTTTAATAATTACATGATCCTGGTATTGTAAACAATGTTTCACATTAACCTTCATGTGTTATGAGATATTTCTAAAAGTTTTCCTTTCGTTTTTTATTTTTTTAAAAATTTAAATAGCCTTATTTCTTGGTTTTTAGTAGTGCATATCGAGACTATAAAAATATCACATAATTGCAGTTTATGAAAAATATAATTTAAAAAAAAACGTTGAAAGCATCTGTAGTTTACAGAATTATTTATATCTCTAATGTAGTTATAGTGAAAGGTGTTTCTGAGAAGTAAAATTAGCATGAAGAATTGTATTTAGTTGCTGTAGAAAAAATAATATAATCTATACATATCTAATGGTTATACATTTTTATCCCTAATTTATTTACATGCTCTTTTTCTAAACATCTTTATTGCACGTTAAATGATGATTTTTACATTTGTTATTTCTAAATCTGTCATTGTGTGATTGATGAGGCAAATCACCAACATAATGCTTTATTGCTTAAGTGTAAAAAATTATTCGCGCGTTCAATCGTTTATTCTAACTTAATATTCATTTTACAGACTACAGAGTTCCTGGTAAGAAATTTTGATAATAAAAAAAAGTTTGTTTTTTCGATATAATACATAACATTTATATGAAATAAAAAAAATTAAGTTCATTTTGAAGAAAATTTTACTAAGATGCTTTAATCTATATAACCTTTAAAATGAACATTCACTTCTTTTGGATGCAATGTCATGTTTTCCCTCATTGTCGTCAATGTACAGCATAATCTTTTGCCTAAGCATATCAAATGAATTCGATCACCATGTCATTATTAGAACAGTAAACATGGCCAATTATTACTAATTTTATCAAAGAAATAATGAATTTCATTAATCAAGAAGTTTTATGCAATATTTAAAAACTGTCAAAACAATTTTCACAATTTTGAAAATACAAACAACTTAGGTCCTGTCTTTCAAATAAGATCTGAAACTTAAAGCAAAATGATAAACATGAAAATTTTTTACAAAATTATTAAAACTAATGGTGTATGTATTTTTTTCTTTAATTGGGCTTCATTTAGCTGAGACTTGGCAGACAGGACATGTGTGAGTCACATATTCATATGACTTGCATCCATATTACATCCACATATTCATAGGACATTTACAACCAGAAAATTAATCGTCTCTAAGTGGGAACGAACCCGAAACCTTAGGCTTAAGAAACGTTCTAGCTTAAGCCACCAAGCCGACAATGGCGTAAATCAGTGATTCTCAAACTTTCAATATACGCAACCCTCTATTCAATCATCTTTTTCATCACGCCCCCCTCCATACTATAACAATGCATTGAATGCAATAATACTATATTTTGACACTAAAGCTACAAGCTCTTAAGTGCCCCCGACGTATAAAAACGTCTCATTCAGCCAAATAATTAATTTTCTGGACGTATATATACGTCTTTCCGAAGTACGATCTTTTCTGCGCAGTGATATCCATAAAATTATTCCGACGGCTTTGGAATGCTATAAAGGACCTTCATAATATTTGAGAAGAATTTATTTATCTCAGTGGATTTGCTTTTTAATTTCTTTTCTCCCCTTCAAAAAAACATTAAAATACGCTCGTCTACGTGGTAAACGGAGGGGAGCGAATTGCGTAACTTTTAATCGGCAGTTAAGGAATTATTTATAAACCTTACAAACTATCAAGATAAGTGTTAATACAACCCATGGGGTGACTGATAATTCTCAAACTTGTTCTTTACTTAGTATTGTTAAATTAATACTAAAATATACATTGTACAGAGTACTGATACATTTATAAGTGTATTATATATTTTTATTATATCAGAAAGTATTTTGTTTGTTTACTTTCAGTAAATTAATAATTTTTTAAATAACCTTTTCTTTTCGACTTTTCAAAATACTCGCGCCCCCTTGTAGAATTATCGCGACCCCCAAGGGGGCGCGCCCCACAGTTTGAGAAACGCTGGCGTAAATATTTAAGATGACGGGACAACTTTAGTTAAAATTTTTCATACAGAAATACCGTATTCCTCAGCTTAAGTAATGCATTAAGTAACGAATTAATACTAATTTTAATTCGTTAAGCTAAAATGTTTGAATTGAAGATTTATTACTTCAGCAGTCGTACAGCTTTTTCTGATGAATAAATTTCACAATTTCGGTATTATTGATAATAATCTTCTTTCTTGACAGTCTGAAAATAATTCTGTTAGAAACAATTTCTAAGACAATTCATGACAGTCATTTATATCATTTTTCCGTATAAGTTTAGGTAATTTTTATGCCTACTTGAAATTAGCAATCATTCAAAGTGAAATTTATAGAATTAAATGTATGCATGCACATAAATAAATTTCAATATATATGATATTTGTTTGAAATTTGGTTTTAAAAGTAAATCATATGAACAAACACTTAAATGAATCTACATAGAAGGTGATTTTAAAATTGTGGGACAAACTTTAAAAATGGAACAATTAACTAAAGGAAATAATGTGTGCATGGAATATAGATGAAAATCCAGCTTTGAGGTAAAAATAGAAAAAAATAACACACTAAAGGAAATATAAAATGTTTATTAGCAGTATACTTATCGAATTATTGTATTCAGAAAATGTTAAAGCAGTTTTAGAAATTGCATCCACCAACACATCTAAAGTAAATCCATCCTAACAGTTGGTTGACTGACATGTAGACGATAAACATGAAAAAGATGACTTCTTTAAAGCATGTTTGCTACACAGTCCTCAATATAACCCTTACATAAGTACTGATTGTAAATTAAACAATTTCACAAAGATATAATCACTGAATATATAAAAATCGTGAATATATTAAGTTAAGCATGCGTCTACTTGGAAAGCGTTGCAGGAATGACCGTTGCCATTACAACCACCGTAGATGCATGTCTTCCTTTTCACTATTCTTATAATCACCCATAACGACCGAAATCTTAAGCGCAAAATCCGATTTTAGTGGAGAGGTGGATAATTGGGATAAAGCTATGCCGTCTTCAACTATCATCTATATTGTTAGCCTATCACCTGATAAAGGTAGTTAATCATGCATGTCAGTTGGTGGATGCAATTTCTGAAATTGTTTCAAAATTTTCTGTACGTAATCATTCATTAAGTGTACTGCTAATGAACATTTTATTTTTCCTTTCATGTGTTAATTTTTTCTGTTTGTGCCTCAAAGTGCCACTTCCATCTATTTATTCCAATTCTAATTTTTTTTTTTAATGAATTTTACCACCCCTCAAATTTTGTCCCATAATTTTAGAATCCCCCTGTACAATATGTATTTTTAGTATAACTACTTCTACGAAGATTAATTTTGTGTGTTTAATTTTAATATTTTTTACAGCAACCTATGGTAAGTAAAAGTCTCAATCTAAAACGAACATTTGCCTTTAGAAGTAAATAAATACGTATAGAAGATTTTATTTCCAATTGGAATATTAAAAAATAATAAAATAGAATTTCAAAATCCTCCTTATTGCATTGAATTCCTAAGAGTATGGATGTTGGCAGATTACACTAGCATGATGCATTTTAAGCAATAAAAAAAATTCATGAGATTTGGATGTAAATTCAAATTTTAAATCCATTTTTTAAACTTTCAATATACGAGATCCACTTTTTAATCTTTATTTTCATCCCCCTCATCATTAAATAAAAAATATTGAAAATAATAATAATGTACTTTGACGTCAATGTTACAAAACAACCTAAATTTTAAATCGTAAAAATTATTAAGATAAGTATAAAGTTTTGAATACAATTTTGTATATGAGATAAACATATGGAAGTTTACCAGTAATTATTTTTTTTATTTTTAACTTAGTATTGACAAATATTTTACCAAATACATTGTTCAGTTCTGATACATTTATGTTATATCAGTGTAAATGTGAACTTTAGATTCTATTGTGTCAGAATGCATTTTGTTTAGCTTTTTTCAGTAAATTAGGTGGTTACAGTGCGATTCAATTACAAAAATCGGTTCAAAAGTTAAATCTAAGTTTTCTTTTTTAGACTCAATTATTTTTATATACTTTTCTACAAAGTCGCACAATTCCAAAGCTATAAATTTAAAAAATGCAGAGTCGTGATAACTTTTACGTTTCTTTTTATTCACATCCCAATGGCACACAAATCAAAACTTTGAACTGACTTATCTAAGAAAGATAAAATAACTTTTTTGTATCTGTTTAAAATGCCGATGCATTTTTTTAAAATTTTTTTTAACACTTGGAAATTTTTTCCACTTCCATTTTTTGTTGCTAATACAATATGGAACAAAAGTCGGCATGCGTTTTTCAATCAGAGCAAAATTTATTTTTTTAAAAATAATTAAAGTTACAATTTACACTTTTTTTAAAAAAATTCGATATGCATTCATAAAAAGAAGTATTGTATGAATACTAATCATGATCTCTCAAAATCCACACCAACTTTTGTTATATGTATTATGATGTACTTATAAATCAATTTTAATATATGTACGTTAATTTTTGTAATTGCAGAGTAGCATTTTCAAGTTTCTCCCCTAAAAATTAAACGGTTAGCTGTTTATGAAGTTTTGATCCCAAAATCTGTTTCACATCATACATACACATAGGAGGCAACCAAAAAATTATGAAAATCATTAAATAAATTTTTTGTTTGTAAATTGTACAATGTCCCCTCAATAAATTTTCTAAATAATCTTTTATTTTCGATATGCTCACACCCTCGACGAAGGATTATCCCCCCCCGGGGCATACCTGCAATTTGAAAAAAGCTTTCTAAAATACAAAAAAGAAATTAAAACAAACAAAATGTCCTTCTAAATCTCTTAATGTAAAATTGGAAAAAGGAAACGACATATCATTCAAAGTTAGTAAAAAAAGTTATTAAAAATAACTGTGTCCATATTAATGACAAGAAAATTATCAAATGATTTGCTTTGGAATTGTTAATCTTATGAAAAAAATATTTATTTCCGTTTTTCTAGTGGATAGGAGCATATTTAAATTTTAAATATACGTAAAGTTACTATGACATTTAGAGGTAAAAACGTACGGTATATTTACTTATTTGAATTACATCTGCAATAGACTTAAATAACTTTTTTTTAGAAGAATATGTAGATGATGAATCTTCTGGTGGAAGTAAGTAATGTTTTTTTTTACTTTATTTCTTGTCATATTTTTTATAATAGCTTTTTAAGTTTTGAGAATAAGAAACAGGAAATTTAAACAAAAATAATTACTTAAATGAAAATCGTATCTTATGTGCGAAAGAACTTTAAAAACACGCAATTAATAAAATGCAAGATAAGTCTTAGAAATTTCTTTCTAAAAACAGGAATAAAAATTAACAAAGAAAATTTTCGAATGTATTCTGGTATACCATTGTAATCGCAATTTGAAGGATAATATGCTATTGAATCTCTGAAATATTTCACCAGAAATGTGTTTTTAATTTTACTTTGATTATTAAATACCAAACATAGGTTTGAGAACCCGTTATTATTAAGTTGTGCAAGCTTATTAAAAGTGAAAAAGTCGTAGCATTATCTAAAAATTTGTTTTATGTCATTTGCATCTGTCCACTATTTAAAATAATCGTTATTAAAAAGTTGTACATGTGTAAATCCAAAAAATTATACAACTATATGCATTACGCAAAATGGATGTTATATTTTAAATATTAGGATGGAGAAGAAGAAATCCAATTATTTTTACATGAAATTCAAAACTTTATTTAACATGTTTCGTATTGTCCGATTCGGGTCAAATATGTACCGTTTTGTTGTATAATTTTTTGCCATTTTAAAGGTAACTTCAAATTGCCACTCTCATAGAAGCTTTGACCTTTATTGGCAAAACACTCTAGAAACTCTTGATCCTAATTTCTTACCACTTTGGAAGCTTTGCAATGCGAGAAAAAGGTGGTAATCGTTTGGTGCCAGGTCCAGACTATATGGTGGATGCATTAAAACGTACCAGCAAGCTTCCAGAATTTCTGATGAGTCACTTCAAACGTGTTTGGTGTGGCGTTGTCTTGATGGAACACAGCATCTCTTCTGTCGGCCAATTCTCACCGTTTCTGGTCAGTCAGTAGCTTCTAATGGTCCAGATGTTGACAGTAGATATCTGAGTTTAGTGTTTGACCCTACGGAAGCAACTTATAAAAATTATTCCTTTCCAGTCCTACCAAATACACAGTATAAACTTCCTGGATGTTAGTCCTTGTTTGAGCTGCTTCACTCGTTTTGACCACGATCGTTTTCTCACAATATTGTCGTGTGTGACCCATATTTCATCCCCAGTAACCACCCATTTAAGAAATGGGTCGATTTCATTCCGTTTGGCCAGAGCTTCACAGATGGAAATTCGATCTATCATGTTTTTTGTTGTTAATTGGTGTGGCATCCAAACATCGATCTTCTTTTTAAATCAAACTTTGCTCAAATGGCTTAAAACTATTTTAAGGTCGATCTTTAGCTCCTAAATGATGCTACGACTACTAACATGCCAATTAATTTAATTATTTCTGTGATTTTATCGACATTTTTGACGACAGGGCTGCCTGTGCGAGGTGAATTTTTAACATCAAAACTGCCTGAACGGAATCGTCGAAACCAAAATTGCACGTAACCAGCTGTTACAGTATAGGCACCATAAACACCATTCACAATTTCCGCCGCCTGGCTTGCATTTTCGCCTTTATCAAACAAAAACTGTAAAATGTACCGAATTTTCTCTTTATTGACTTCCATTTTTAACACTATGTAACATATAACTGAATGGACCAAATAAAACCAATAAAATAAATTTTTTAGAGTGAAATGTCACTTTGACATCGAGCATAAATTCGAAATTGTTTGATCGACAATTCGCGAGATATCGACACTACAGCCATCTACCGAGAAAAAAATGGATTTCTTTTTCCCCAACCTAATATAAATGTTCTTACTTTAAAATCTAAGAAGAAACATAAAATTGTTCTGAATTTATAGAAATTTCTTTTATTTTATGTTATCATTAACTTTATTTTCTTTGCAGCTATTTTTGATGATGCTGCAAGTTTGGCAAATGGTTTCTTCGGTTGAAACGAAATGTTCACTACTGGAATGATTTAAGAATTTTATGTTTTTATACATATTATTCGAAAAAATCTAAATGTGTACTTTGAAATAAATGTTAAAATACTAAGAAATAAAAAAAATATTCCCATGAATTTTCTAGTTTTTTATGTTACTTAAATTAATTGAGAACAAATTGTCAAGTACTGTAATAATACTTGAAAAAGTAAAATAATTGAGCTTTTTCTTGCGAGTCTATATACATGTCTACTTAGACACACATGTAACATGATATAACAACCATAAATGTACCCAAACACTTGATATGAGTACGAATGGTAATAAATGAAGCAGGTTTGTGTAAAAATATATATAGTTGTAATGTTTCCTGATTGGGGGCATATATAGCGCTATACTATGTTGTTGTTTCTAATGCCATCTGCCTGACGTAGTCAGATCGAGGCCCACGAAATTCATCGTGGAAAGGGTCTAAAAGTACGCCTGTCATTGACCTTGATCACCATACAGGTGACAGTACGATTTAGCTCGGCGAAATTCCCCGAAGGGACGATAGACAGCGACACCACCTATCTCCTCCTCCACAATTTCTGTATGGTACTGAAGGGAAGGGAAATATTCTCCAGTCCCCTGCGCTCGTAACTCAGCCCACAGGACTTCGAACCCACTGATTTAGCGAGCAGGTACTCCGTGGGTATTTGGTGACATCGGGCATCGAATCTAGGCCTTCCGGTCTGGAGTCCAATGCTCAAACCACTAGGTTACCCACGTCCCACGCTATTCTAAGTAAAAAATGTTATAAAAGAAAAATAATAATAGCGCATACAAAATTCCATTGAAATACTAATATTTATTCGCAGTATTACATAGAAGGAATTTGAGGTCTTGGGAAGGAATTCGACCACATTCACTAAGATCTCAATTTTTAAAAGACTACACCATGTATTCTCTGCATACCACACCCAGCCACCATACACAACGTGTCCCAGGGAATATTCTTCACTGTATGTGATATGCTGTTCTTTAAGCTGCCGAAGTTATAGTGCTTCCACCCAAAGAAATTAATATTTCAAATAACTTCAGACCCTAAAGTTGTTTCTTCGTTGGGAACGGGGAACGAGGTGGAAATAGAACAAAGAAGATATTTTTCAGTGTATTGATGTTGATAGCTGCTATACTTTAACACAACTGCGTGGTATTAGAAATATTTGTGTAAAGATTATTTGATTAAGGCATTTTCATTGTTGAAGTTATGAATTGTCAACATTAGGATTGATTTCTTGGTGCATTAACATTAATTATTACTAACCTAGTAATAAATATTTAAAAAAATAATGGGACAGTGATAAACTCTTAGCTAAAAATCCAAACTAAATAGAGGCTTTAGTGGGAATGCGTAGGAATCTTTTGCTTTAACATTTTTCTGCATTAACAGATACTTTAAAATAAAAAAAAATAGTTCTAATTCCTCCATGGAATTTGATTAAAGAACCTATCATCAGTACTTATCCCTGCAAAAACTGACAAAGTAAATTCCTGTTAATTATCATAATCACTGCGTTTGAGCTCGTGAGATGGACAATTTTCTCGGTCGAATTAGTAAGGATATTCTTGAAGATATGCCACATATCCTCATGTCCAAAATTAAAATCACAAACATAAAATCTGTGAAAACTTATGAACTATGTTGTCCCAAAACAAGGTACAAGGAAATATTGGAATATCAGAAAGATTATAGCAACATTACAATATGTAAAATATTTAATTGTAATTTAAAATGCTATTCATATATAAAAATAGTGTGAAATCATGAATCAGAGATAAAGCATTTAGATCGTAAAAGTCTGACTAATATGGAGTGTGACCACAGGGAACCTTAATACAAACCTCACAACGAGCTAGCGTACTCTTTACGATTTCTGCAGGGTCCCGAGAAGAGAGTTGCCCTGGAAAATGGCTTTTCCTAGGTCATCCCTAACATATTGAATCAAATTGTGATCCGGAGAACTAGAGAGGCAATACATACGGGTAATAATTACTCCTTCGTACAATTCATTAGCAATGTAAGTTCTGTAAGTCCGCTTATCATCTTCCAAAAAAAGGGTGACCTAAACCATAATACCCAGAACAAACCTAAATTGGCTTCAAGGATCTCATCCTTATAGCGCTGTGAATAGACAATACCTACATAGAGGAAGTACAGTAGTTTAAGTCTGCCCAACAATGTGCCACAACACACAAGGATTCCTTTGCCACCAAATCTGTGAATTTTTGTTTCGTAGAAGGGGTGAAAGCGAGCACCATTTTCTCTCCAGGTGAAGACTGGAAGAGAATCATTTTGTTTGAAACATTTTAACTCATCACTCAAAAGAACATTGCTCCGTTCTTGTGGTGCGCTCTGCTGATGTTTTCACTTCCGCAATATCCGGTCTTTCCTGCTGGATACAGTCAAAAAGACACACCAAACAGGACGCCGAACGTAAAGATCACTATTTTTAAGATTTTTGTAGACTTTTTACCTATAAATATTTGCTTAAGACACAACAGTAAGGTCAAAAATGTGCTGAGAAGCCGTAGTCCGCCCATGTCATCATGCACTTAGTATCAAGCAGCGATCCTGTGTAGATGTCGATGGTCTGTGGTGACCTTGACCGAGCTTCTATGTGACCGTTACTCTTTTTGGAATTGATTCCGTAACCGGGATACCTTCTCGGGGCATTAGTAAATATCGAGCCACCTCCGCTTGGTACTGGCCGGCTTTAAGGCAGCCAAAGGCTCTACATCTTAAGGAAACATCCAAAATATTATGAAGAGTATTCTCTCTGCAGAGTGAATATAAGCTGATTGTGTTTTAATGCAATGTTCACAGAACAAAAGGCAGAACTCCTATATGCTCGAACGGTCTCAATTTAGTACTTCAGCAATAACTAACGCTAAACAACATCTTTCTTTAAATTGTAGGTTGATTTTGTAATACACGTTCTTTAAAATATATAAACTACAAATTGTATTAGTTTTACTAAAATCATTTTAAATTTATGATGTAAAACATGTTTGTGACCCTAATTTTGTGCAAGAGTATACTCAGCATACCATACAAAATGTATATCCAGTTCTACACCTTGAGTACTCCTACTACCAGCAATGATCCTTAATGATTCTCCGACGATTGCTGTAGCAAAACTTGTTAACACCACTTCTAACAATGGTTCACGTTTTCTGTCTTGGCTAATTTTCTGTGAACTTAATCACTTACTTCAAAGCAATAAGCAACAAACTATACTTAAATTACTTTTGTAAGGTACACTTTTACGAAGAAATGTGGATCGCTTAAGATAATACAGGCTTACCAATTATACGTGATCTGGTGATGTGAGTCGCATATCCATTTAAGATGGCACAATTCAGACGAGAACAGTATTTTTCGAAGCCATTTCCATGTTTTTATTGCCTAAATTATTGGTGATGCTGTCACATGCTAAAGCCTAAATTTCCATTTTGCTTTGATATCCATGATTTATGCTAATATTCAGTTTGTTAGGCCAATTTAACTTCATTAATATCCCTTTTCGAATTTTTTAAAACTAATATTTCTTACAAGAAATTTTATTTCCAATGGCATATTTTTTCCCATATCAAATTTGGTGTCATTGCAATTGTTAGCTCCAATTACAGGTGACTCTAATAATATCAGTAAAAAACCACACTTTATATACATGAATAGAGAGTAAGAAATCTTTCCTTTTTTCCTATAAATATTTCAAATATCGTTATATCTTTTATTCCACTCATTAAATAATTTTGTACTATAGGATTTAAGGACAAATATATGAATTTAATCGTCCCCACATGCCTTTGTCTTGATCTGTTTAAATATGATGTTAAATTTTTGAATTATTAACAAAATCATACAATAAAAATTCATTACACATCTCTACTGCTTTGGAAATTTTAAAGGTATATCATTTTATCCTTTTTTGCTAGTAATCATTCTTGTATTTTATGCTTCATGTATTACAAAACAATATTAGCAGTATATTTATAAGCAGTATATTTTAATTTCTACAATTTTTATAGCATTTTGATTTAAGGCTTCTCGATACCATCTTCAAATTTTTTTTAGTTTTAATTTTTAAAATATAGTTTTAATTGTATTTTATAAGTTATTATTAAGTAATATTTTATAAAAAAATATTTCAAATTTATTACAATGTTTGTAAAATTCAAGATTTTTAAAGGGTTTTTTTATGTACATTATAATATACTGCATAAAACTGTGTGTGTGTGTGTCTGGGTTTCTGTTACGCTGCAGCTGATTAATTTTATATTAATCTTTTCATTGTGAAATATACATTAATTCTCGCAAAAAACATTAATTTTGAATTTGATTTTTTTTTAAAAAAATTACGACTCATCTTAGAGCTATTACCATACATAGTTTTATGAAACATACATTTCAGAACATTTTAAAAAAATTCACATCCCTCATTTAATTATCAAAAAAGCCTTAGGTTTTTAATGATAGTATATCATCCAAAATTCAATATGGAGAAATATCAGTTTGAAGTTTTCATTCCATAAAGAGCTTGATATAATAATCTTCGAATATTCTGAAGCATTCATGAAATGTAAATTAACTTATTTAAAACTACTTACCATAAAGAATTGCAAAAATGTAGAATAAGTAAACAGTATATTGACATAGTGAATATGCAGAAGAAAACAAATGAAGAGGATCAATATTTCATAAAACTTTGTCTTAATAATTACAAAAAAAAAAAAAAAAAAAAAAAAAAACACTCATCTCAGAGCTATTTACATGCTCAAATTTACAACTTACATAATGCCAAGAATGTACAAAAGATGTTTATGCCTTTATTTTTTGCAATTTTATGATTTAAAAATCCTTTATATGCCAAATATTTTACATGAATGAAAGCCAAATCAAATAACAATTTATACATAAAATATATGAAAATTCGAAATTTTACACCCGTGTTTTTGTTTAAATATATATGTTAAACTTTTTTTAACAGTAATTGTGTTGAATTTCATATGCATGCGATATGTATATATCCCTGAAAACAAATATATTAAAATCTGAGAGATTTGCTATTCTTGCGAATTAGATTTTTAACTGACAGAGTTAGTAAAATAAAACATTTAGTGTTTGTGTTTTGGGAGAATCATTTTCAAAGTTTTAATTTCATTCATAACAATATCACAAAAAAACACGCACATCGTTTATATCTTGACCAAATACATTTGCTATTCAATAAATAATAGACAAACCAAAATTTTTTTATGAAACGCACAATTCTTTCGTGAAAGGATTTGTTTCTGTATGCGTAGTTCTCCATAGGTTAGTCTCATTTCCACGTGGTAGAAAAATAATTAATTCATTTTTAGCTAACACTTTTCTAATAAATGATATGAAACGTATATATGACAGTTTTGTTTTAGTCTGCGGTCTAGCATCACAAAAATGTTTCCATAACTTAATGAAAAGGCAGGGAAAGCTCCAAAACTTTGGAGTCGCGCATATAATGATTTGAGGTATCATATATCTATCGATAATTTGATAAATTTTTGGATGACATGTCGCCTTAAGTATCATATTATATCTGTGTGTGTGTGTGTTACGTTCTTACTCCAAGATGCTTCACTAATAATAAACTTTCTTACTATGACAAAACACTTTTTTGAACTTTTCACTAAACTTAAATGCACCCTTTGTAATACATCTTCCATAATCTGCCTAACCATCGCCCAGAATTTCATAGCCAAATGATCCGGATCTGAATCCAGTAGTAAACATACACGCCACACAAGTTAATTCATTAAAGTAAATGAGGAGATGATCATGGCAAATAAATAAAGTAATCTCAAAAATTGTGGATGCTTCAGTAGGACATTTAGGCTTTATGACACTAAATTCTTTAAAGCAGTGTTTCTCAAACTGTGGGGCGTACCCCCAGGGGGGAGGAGTGATAACCTTACAAGGGGGCGTTAGCATATCGGAAATAAAAGGTTTAAAAAAATTATTTACTGGAACGAAGTAAACAAAATATTTTCTGAAATATAAAAAAATGCGCATTTACACTGATATAATTTATATATGTCAGCTGGCGAATGCTTCATCAAAAATAAAAGTTTCCACTTCCATATGTTTACCAACGATCTGATCCTTTAACTAAATAAAAACCATTTTGTTTGATTTACTGTAAAGGCACGATGAGAGATTTCTTTTTAAATCCGTTTTATTTTTTAACCTAAAATACTACTCTTTCAGAAAAACAAAACTCAGACCCAGAGAAAAGTTCTAGGAAGATAAAAAATTCCTCACTGTTATTATTATTATTGAAATGCTGTACAATATCTGTAGAAAGAAAAGGAAGGCTTGTTCACTTTTCACCCAGCAAGCAGATTTGCGTCAGTCATCATCGTTTTCATTTTTTGACTTAGGAACTTATTAGTATAATTAGTTATGTCCTTGAAGGATTATTTAGCTGAGATTTGTTTTTATGGGTATTCTAAAACATGTTAAGCATGATGAAATACGCGTTTTACACAATTCGTTTTTTAGAACTAACATCCATATCTTTATATTCAATACACGGGAGCGGTCGCCTGTAACTCAAAGTCAAAAGTCAGCTAAACTATAATACTTTGAACGAAATATGACGGTTTTTCTTGCAAATGTTCTGTAATGTTAGCGAAAAGTGTCTGTGATTTGTGTACTTTATTAAGGTAACGTACCATTAAAACATTTTAGTTCACTTTTAATGGATTTTTTCTCAAATTATCAAAGAAAAAATGAAAAGTCCTTGAAAGTAGGTAAGTATATTTTCTCTTAGTTAAATTGTTCACTGGAATTGTGATTTTTATCGTGTACAATAAAAAAATTCTAAAAAAGAAAAGCACTCATATTGGGGTGATTCATTCACATCTCGCGACTATTAACGTTAGTATAGAGTGCGCGTCTGCTCTACCGGATTAAAGCATTTTGAAGACTTCTCGCTTTAAATATTGATGCCAAATGTGATGGATACTATAGAGAGCAACATTCCCTGCATTTTTTTTCTAATGACATTTATACTTTTAGAAATGGATGATGGAGGAAATAATTTTTTTAATCAAATATCATTTTGCAATTTGTTCAAATTTAAAAATTAGAGAAAAGAAAAATAACAATAATTATCATATTACTTAAAAGTAATTTGCTTAAAATAAATATTACTTAAAAGAAACAAATACAAAATTTAATACTTATCTTGTTAATTTTTACGGTTTATAATTAACCCTCCAAACGGACAGCACGGATTTTTCCGCCCTACTAGAGAGGCTTCGAAAACGGACCACAATGAATTTTTCGTAAGGCCGGGGACTCACCAAAAATGAACCAAACTGATTTTTCCTCCTCAAGTAATGTGTTCAAAAACAGTAAAGTTGTGTTTTTCCGAATTCTTTTCCCCCTTTATAGGTTTAGTATCTTGAAGGATAATTAGAGACGGTCGGGGAGACACAATGGGCATTGAGAGGAAGTTTTATGGCTCACGGGGAGACCGGTTCCTGTAGCAATCGTAAAAAACTGGGAAGAATTTCTGTAAGCCCTAAAGCGTACGGAAATAATTGCAAGTCAACGAGTTGAGAAACCTCATTTTTTTCTTTAATTTAAAATTCTCAAATGGAATTAAGTTTTTATAATGTATGTCTAAGTTTTTAAAAAATATCTGTAGTATTTAAATTCAAATTATATATTAAAACATTGAGGATAATTTACTGTTTCACATTTTCATATTTTAATCAATACTTTCAGGGATTTTTTTAAAAATGATTATTTTGTTATGTGTCAAAAAAAAAAAAAAGGTTCAAAATTTAAAATCTTTTAAAATTTCGGACACTTCTAAACATGAATAATTTTTATAATCTTCTGTATTACATTATTTGCAAAAATTGTTATGCATTGTTAAAAAACCCCTATTTCAATCTTTTAGTTTTTCATAATTTTAAAGCCAGGTATTCAGGGCATCTTACATAGAATCCCTTGTTTTGTATTGTTCAGATAACAAATTATATTTGAATTTTGAATGTCTGAACATTAATTCCATTCAAAGAGAACTTTAACTACAAGTTTATATTTTTGAACTTGAATCTTCAAATAAAGAGTATTTAAAAACATCTGGACAAATTTACAGTTAACATTTGCGCATATAAATAAAAATATAAAGATCCTTTTTAAATTCAAGTTAAAAAATATATATTTATGCATAATCCCTCATCATTTATGTTCCATTAGTGGTTGACTGAAGAAAAGGTTATTAAAATTTGGACATTTTTAAAATCTTAACCATGCAAAACTAGGAATTTTGTATTAGCTCCACTGAAATTCTGCATTGGAATTTCGAAAAGATATTTATGCGTGTCTCACATACTCAGTTGAAAAACATATATTTACCATAAATACTAATAATTCTTTGGATATTTAAAATTATCATTAGATTAATATTTAATATATATATATATATTCGACTTCTAATATTTTTCAAGTATTCCTTAAATTTCATATAATTTAATTAAGTGAGGGGATATTAAAATCGCGCTCTCTCTCTTCTCTACACAACTATTTGAGGGCTTTTGGCGACGGACCTGTGGCCGGGGTACCAGGTAGTCAAGGTATCGAATCATGGTTGGCATGTCTCGAGTTCGAGCCCAGTGCTACAAAAGACCCGCCGTGTAGGGCAGCGATGCACGTTAAATCTATCGAGAGCTGAAATGTCCTCTCGTTGGTGTGGTAGTTATGAGAGGGGTGCCAGCTCAGGTGTCGACCTCGTCATTTGACCATTTTCAAAATTACGAGGTCCATCACTAAAAGCCCTCGTGTAGCTGAACAGTACGACGTTAATATTCACTCACTTGGCGACGAACGTCGTAATTTTAAACCATGGTCAAGTGACGAGGCTGACGCTTGAGCATCGCTCCTTTACACGGCGGATCTTCAGTGGTGCTGGGGTCGAACTCATGATACGCCAGCTACGAGTCCGTTACTTTGACCATTAGGCTAGCGCGGCTTCACAATGTGGTTGAAAACTGCATGTTATGAGTAAAAATATGCTGAAACATTTGATGTACTTATAATAGATTTTTGCATAGAAGATAGATGTGTGATATGATAAAATGACAATATGTAAAAGTTATGAGAATATCGACGACAATTTTTGAAAAATTCAAATTAAGTTTCAAATTGAAACTTATTAGTTTTTTTTTTTTCGCATTTAATATTAAATAGTCGCGATAACAAATTAATAATTGAACGCATTCATAGATTATAAAAAATAAAGGTATAAATGTGACATTGTTGGGAATAATAAGTTTTTATAGTTTTGAATTCAGACTTCTTTGCAGGAGTGTAGACTATTAAAAGGCTGATGTAGAAGTTAGAAAACTAATATTTAAAATATATGGAAAACAATATCTGCAATTCCATGATCTTGTCGAGCAGAAGACGGCATTTTTACTATGTAGGGCAGAGTAAGCATAAGGTAGGAGCTTGTAGAGTAAACAACCAGGCCTCTGCAGTTTTGGCAGGTAATGAAATCTCATTCATTGCTTTCTCTCTCTCTCTCTCAGTAAGGAATATAAAAATAACAAAAACAAAAGTAAGTCATGTAAATTTTTATATACTTTAATAACAATGAATTGTAAACTTAATTTCAATTCATTGTTACGATTAGGCAGTAACTAAGGTACTCTATCCGACCGTACTTCTTATATATATATATATATATATATATATATATATATAAGTACGGTTGATAGAGTACCAATAATTTTAACGCAATTTTATATTTCGTTCTCTTAAACTTTACTCCTTTTAAAACATGTATTGCCAAAATACTCTCCTTTTGGTTATTTATAAAATTTTAAAAATATAATGGTTATCTTACCCAACATTTTAAACCAGGGGCGGCAACTGTGTAGCTAAGACGTACCAAACCAATCTGTCAGTATCATTCAGCGTGCCACATAGTAGGAAATTTTTGAAATCCTTCGATTCTTACGGTAATATTTGCAGATTTAAAGAATACAGGTAAACAATTTAGATTTACAGTTTTATTTTATATTAATTATGGATCAATAAAATACATTTACTAACATAAAAATAAACAATATAAAATGTTACTATTTCTTCAACAAAGATAAAAAAAATTAAAAATGTATGTTTCCAGCATATTTATTTAAATAAGAAATAGACAAAGTGAAATATAAATTATTCCCTTCATTACAGTTAAATAAAAATTGTAATGCGAATTAACTCTTTCACCACTCTTCTTTCACATCGCAAAACCAGGGGTATAATGCGTGACACGATTCTGAGCATTTAGTTGTTAAACAATTTCTTTGCGGAGTCGAAATATTTTCATATTAGGAAAGAATTTTTACTTTGATATGCCGAATCATAAGTGGAAAGCAGAGTACATGCAATTTTCTTTTTCAACAATTAAATCCTCTAGCACTAACATTCACTTATTTACAAAATAGCTGTAAATTTATCCTTAGAATTATCTTTCAGATTATTTTGTAGTTCCATAAATGTCCATAACTCAGAAGATGTTTGTCAAATAAGGTCAATTATCAACTTCCATCCACTCAAGAATTGACAAATTTGTAGAGTAGTGCTGAGTGCCATTAAGAATTGTACCATGTGCCACAGGTCCATAGATTGCCGACACGTTTTAAATGTTCTTATAACCTAACCATCTCCTATTCAAAAACAATTTATATGATAAAAAAGGGTTTTCATTCATTTTGTAGGGAAGTGTATTAGATTCAACCATACGTAATTTTGTGTATCAAAAAAATTACATTGTTTCGGGATCCCCTTAGAGCAAAATGAAAGGATTTTGACATAATTATAGTAAGTTTCTCTAAAAGGGGAAACGTTCACTTTCAAAATACACTACGTAAAGCTGTTTTAGGTGTACGAAGTTATATTCACTATTATTCCTAAAATAAATTTTGATATTTTTGGTTTTTCGTTAAGTTTTGAAGTTATTTCTTCAAATATACTTCTCCATTACATTTCTTTCAAACTTGCTATTTTCTTTTGCGGCCACGGTAGCCTGATGGTCATGGTTATGAACTCGTGTCCAGTGTTCGATCCCTGGTACCACAAAAGTTTAGCGTTGAAGAGAAGCTGATGCACGTTAAACACGTCGAGGTCAAAAGTCCTCACGTTGGTGTGATGTGGAAGTTTGGAAGGGTAGTTATCAGCTCAGGTATCGTCATCGTCACTAAACCGTGGTTCAAAATTACGTAGTCGCTCGTCAGTAGCCACCGTGTTGACTTAGAATGCAAAATAAACCCTTGACGTGTGCACTTGAGTTAATTCGAGTACGCTAAACAGTTCCAAATATGCACATTAGATATAATTCAAACGAGGTCGGATTTTATGCTGCTGTAATTTTCTCACTCAAATATCAGTGAGCGCCGTCTGCACTCGTGATATTTGACTGTTGTTTCTTATATTTACGATTTAGTCGTGAAACATTAAAAACTTGGATAAAATATTTGTATAAGAAATTAAGGGAAAAGAAATACTTAGATTTTAGAAGTAAATTACTAGAAAATTTACATAACATTATTACTATGAAACAAATATTATCCAGTAGAATCCGAAAACTTTGCCATTTTATTGCGTATTCAAAGATTTGAACGTCGAGATAGATAAGCTCTGAACATAAAAGATTTACTGACGTTTTATCTGACGTGTAAATTTTAACTGAAAAATGTACACGGCAAAAACACAGACATTTGTATCTATCAGTATTCACTTTTCATAACGCTGACATGTGATGGAAGTGAAAGCTAAGAAGGGAGATTCTGTGAAGCTGAAACCAAAAGCCGTGGTGTTTTATAATAACAGCATGGGGGTGTTGATAGATCAGATTAGTGTCTATCTTACTATCGTGTTGCCCGAAATCAAAAGCGAAAATACTACAAGAAGATTTTCGACATTTGTTAAATCAAATTTTGTGGAATTCCTTCGTTATCTTTAAAAAAAATGGCGGGATTTTAAATCATATTGATTTTCGAAGGAAACTGATAGAACGATTGATAGAAGAAGGAGGTAGTGATTTTAGTTCTCGAAACTTTGCTTCCCCTAACATTTCTGAAAATGTAGTCCGCTTAGTTGGAAGGCACTTCCCTTCATATGTAGAAAGTGACTGTTCAAAAAAAAAAAAAAAAAAATCGCGAAAATGTGTGGTATGCAACCTTAAGATAAATGATAATGGAAAACGCATTCGAAAAGAAACTCGTTTTCAACGTAAAGACTGTAATGTTGGACTGTGTGTGTGCAGTGCCGTGTTTCGAAAAATATCACACTGTGACATTTCTGTAAACGACATGTATGTGTCTTTCTCATACTTCTTTGATATTTTTTGCTATTTATACCTGTTAAAATTATTTTTTTATAAAAGGTTTTTGTAACTAATTGTAAATTGAATAAAACCTTTTCTTACAATTATATGTATTTGAGGATGAAATCTGATTTACTTTATTCAGGAAATTTTTAGTTAATTTCATTTTCTTAGACAACTTATTTCTTTTAAAACATGCATATTTGTGTATTATATAATTAAATTTCTAACTATCTAAAATTATGTCTGGCTTTTTTCTCCATTAAAATCTTTCAGGATTTTACAAATTATCTTGCCATTATTCATTATGTATTTAATAAGGAAAAATATATCTATATATAAATAATTTCTGGCCTAATAAACATATAATTGTTTTTAGCTACAGTTTGGAAAATGCATTGAAATTTGTATCGGGACAGGATTTTAACATATTATGAATGTTTGTTTGACTGCCACTATGTTATATATTTATCTTTCATTCTTTTTACAGTATGAGTAGAAGTCGTAAACAGTTTTGTCACAGTAAAATTAATTTTTTTGTTTTATATTCAAATTATACTATTATATTGATTCTGAAAATAATAGGTTAGTTTGACAAGCCATTATTTCACAATTTTAAAGCATTGAACAGTTTTGAAATTTTTAAAACTTTTATAAAATGTTAAATTATTAAAAATATTTAATTATTGTAAGTGATTAACATTTCTTAGATTATTGGAAACAAAAAGTATAAAATTTAAAATATATCTCTTTGTTGAATTTTAATAATTATTTTTATGCCTAAACCTGGAAAAAACCCAATTTTTTTAAATATTAACATTAAGATATTTTTAAAAAAAAGCTCTCAGACCTAAATCCATATGAATTTTTATAGAACATATGTAAAGGGAACATTTACAAGATATTTCAAAACTCTATCTTGAACAGGAAAACGCCTTAGGGATTAGGAAACACTCTAATCTTCAAAATTAAAAATCTGAGAAAAACATATTTAAAATTTGTAAAGGCATAAAAAATTCCAATGCCTGTAAAGCTTTAATTTTTTAATCTGTTACTATCCAACTTATGCTCTACATGAAAATTCTACTTGAAATAAATATGACTGAAATATCTTTTTAATTCAAAATATTTTAAGACATTACTTTGAAAACAACTTTTAATTTGATCAATTATTCACTTTTATCAGAACTTTATATATTCACAAGAGTTTTTAAATGCAAAATATTTATATAGAGATTAGTAGTTATACAAACGTAATCCAGAAATCACCAAGTTTGTAAATAATATCTATTTTTTTCTCAGTTCCACATCGTGGCAGTTAAGCAAGTTTTTTTAAGTTTTTGTTGCATGACTTTAAAATAATGCAGTGTAGTACTACAATAGATTTATTATAATGTAGTTTGTGGTACATCTGGGAAATATTTAGTTTATTCTGCAACTTTTGTATTCTGTAGTCTAATTGTAATATTACCTGAAAAAGCTGCATTTTAGATTTACCATTTTCAGTCATATTCCGTCCCTTTCAAGTATTATTTCTCACAGAACCCTGCGTATATTTTGGTCATGCAATTTTTCAAAAGGAAAAAATTAATGAAGACAAAGTATAGAGCTTTTAAATTATATAAACTATGTGTCAAAAAATATATTGGTCTTTAAATCAATCTTAATTAAGTAAATGTGAGAAAACTCAAAAACTTAAAAACATGAGCAAACAGAAATGATTTTAGAAATTAAATTGTAGTTAATAGCCATTTCACACGAAATATTGGATTGTGTTAAAAAATATTTTTAACTAATTCAATCTAGGAATGCAAAAATGCTTTAAAAATGAAACCGAATTTAAAATCAAAACTCAGAAAATTAAAATTTCTTAAAACCTAATTGGTTTCTAGATCAGAAATTGAGCAAGTTTTCCAAATATATGAAATATATATTTGCAATAAATTGGGAGAAGTTTCTGTTGGTCGTGAAGTGGAGAAAATGTCCATTTCACAATCCTCGCCCTAGGCCACAGCTGTGAATGAGAAACCTCCCCTTTCGAACAACACAGAAACCGAAAAGCAATAAAATCATCCCCTGTAAAACCATTTGAGGACCTCCCGCATTTTTATCAGGGGAAGGCATAAAACTGCGGTGAGTTTTCGAAGCAGTTCGTGAAATTCATCCGAAACCTTTTCGCTACCACTAGCTTTGAAAAGTAAACGGCTTTCGAAGTGAAATTCAATTAGCGGGTCATCCACTCAGAGGGTTAAATAGTATTGTAGCTTTTGCGCCCAAAGCGAATTATTATTGTATAAGGGGGGCACGTTAAAAATTATGGCTGAAAACTGGGTCGTCAATAGTGACCCCAAATTCTGACCCCATTATAATAACAAGTACTAAATTTGTAATTCAAAGGCTCCTGGAAGGGAAATCTTTTTCTGTCCTCTATGATACCGTATCTAATTTTCTTGTACAATGTACTAGCAGAAAAATCACTTCTGGAAAGAAAAAGCAATGTGTAAGTAAACGAAAAAAGTGCTATCAGATTCAAGTCCAGATGAAATGAACTCTGGTACTTTTGTTAGAAATGATGGAATGGGTTGGAAGGCATTACCTCTGGAAGTTGTACGCGTAGAATAACATAATGTTCTGAACATAATGATTTCAAAGAAAAAGTGGCCCAACCAATTATGCAAAGCGAAGTATTGAAAATGGCTATGCAATTAGTCCAAGGAAGTTACTTATAGAGGAGCCTTTGTTTCGTCATATCAAAAATTTTACAGATGAAAAAGCTCACCAACAACTAGGAGAAAATGAATGGTCAACAACCTTAGACGAACTAGATGCTTTTATATCAATTTTGTATGTTCGAGGTATATACGGTGCAAATAATCTAGAGCTTAAAAGTCTGTGGTGTGTTGTTTGGGGTCCACCTTTTTTCCGCGATACTATGGTGAGAGATAGATTCAAAGAATTTATGAAATTTCTGCGATTCGACAAAATCTACACGATCTGAACGCTTTCAAACAGATAAATTGGGTTTCATTTCTGAAGTTTGGAAGACATTTATTGAAAATTTAATAATTTGCTTTAAATCAGGACCACATATAGCTATTGATAAACAACTGTTTCCGTCTAAAGCTAGATGTCGTTTCACGCAATATATGCCAAGTAAACCACATAAATTTGGTATCAAGTTCTGGCTTGCCGCTGATATTAATAGTAAATATGTGCTCAATGATTTTCCATATCTTTGTAAATATCGGGAATGTCCTGTAAATCTATTTCTCTCCAAATACGTCCTTTCGAAAATAAAGCAAGAAATATATCACTACAGCTATTTTTTCATTACACTAAATCGGTCCCAAATGTTAAAAACGAAGAACACTAGTTTAACTGGAACGAGGAAACGAAATCGGATAGTACCTGAATTTGTGATAAAGTAAAGATGCCATTATACGATACATTGTTACTGGAACATGATGACATAACTTTGACAGTTTGTCAGGGAAAAACCACCGAAAAGATCTTATTATTGCGGTGTATTGATAAAATAAAATATACCAGTTTTGGAACTACAAGATCTACAATATTGAAATTTTGTGTGTATGTTTTTGTATTGTTAAATTGAACGGGTCTTTCAGAAATCGACTCTCAAATGTGGTTACTGCAGCTTATTGATAAAATAAATCCATTTTTGATCTATTATATTCAGATTTTTAATTTGGCAAGCATGTTTATTTTATTGAGAATAAATCCACTAAAAGTGAGTTTTGTGCAAATCCACTTCGGACGGGTTACGAGGGAGTAAAAAATAATTCTACTTTAATTTTAGAAATTATTATTGGGAAGTTTTGACCTTTTTAAATGAAGAATTATAAGAATATTTTTCAATACAATCAAATTATTAATGCTAAGATATGATTAATTTATATTTATGTTAACAGTATATATTCATACAACATCGTGGAATACCCAGTGAAGCGATGGGTAAAGGCTAGTATTCAAATAAATTGTACTGCTCATAAATAGCATGGATTATACACTTTTATTAGATTGATTACTAATTTTACATATAAAATAATTTTTGTCTTTAAATGTGTAGAAGTATTTTAGATAAAGATACAGACAGTGATATTTTGATTGTTTCTTTATTTGAAGGCATTTCAAAAGCAATGCGAGACATTATCTGCATTAAAAGTTAGAGTCGAGTGGGAAACCGCAGTATTGACAAATATGTTCTAAAAGCATCATTTTCCCTGAAATATAATTCTTACCCTAATAGGATCCGAAAATATGCAATGAGATTATGGAAGGAATTTCAATGTAATAGAGTATTGAGAAATATGCTAAAAATGTAACAGCTTCGTGGAGTATCTAACAAATAGATTTCGATTGTGAAATATAGTAACGCAAGATACTCATGGATTATGTTCTAAAATAACGATAACTTCAGATGTTATAGGGTATAATGAAAATGGATTCTTTATGTATATATACTATTTGAAATAATAATCCAAGCAATTCATTTTCATTATTTCATCACATTCCAAAACTAATATGATATCGATATATATTTACAGACTTGAATTAAGGTGCTGAAACCGGCACAGCAGAACTTGTTTTTGTGTGGCACTTTTTTATGCGATTTTATTTTTGTACGATTTTTTCTGTGCGATATCATTTTTATGCGGTATATGAATTTCAATGGCTTTGGGGCCTCTGTAATTTATTATGTAAATGAATCAGGAAAGCGGATAATGTTAGAGCTTCCCCCGTAAAGTCAGAGTTTGCCTTTAATATTTTATAAATTGGATAGATAGGTACTTGGTGTTAGTCAGGCCTTGGACATCCTCCGTTAGGCGGGGGTGTACGTTACGCCACTGAAATGTACAAATATATACACTTCAAGACGCTCTGTTCATTTGTTAGAAACAGTCCTCCGACAATTCACATTCAATTGCGTTCTCTCAACGTGCCAACAGCCCGCTCTTGATTTAAGACGAAACTTTCAATGAGAGTGACATTATCAATAATTTGATTGATTATGAAGACAAATAAGAAGAACCGGTTTCTTTGAAAGCGGATTAAATACAGCTTTCCAACAAATTGGAAAAACATTTTCTTAAAGTAGATACCCATTCCGAAAAGAGTACGAAATTTCAAAAAGAGCTTCGATCATGCATACCTGGTTAAAGTGACATTTACAAGCATCTGACTAACAGACTTTCTCGCAAAAATTTATTTCTTACGCCAAGAAATCAATCAATTGAATTTGTATCTTCAAGTGATGAAAGCTATTTTGTACTTACTCATCAAAAGAAGACATTAGATTTCTTATTTATTTTCTTACTAAGAAAAGAATTAACTAGTATACATACCGAATTAAAAATTGAAAAATAACGTGTACATTTTCATGGTCTTGTTTTTTCAATTTTCAAGGTACAAATCTTTAATCCTTAAATGTGTCCCAATTTACCTTATATGTATTGTGGCATCGTCGATTGTTGTGAATCCCCATCTTTCGATTCACGATAAGTTTAATAGTTTCACCAGCTGTTATGGGACAAGTACGACGTCTTCGATTGTTGTGAACTCACACCCATCGATTGTCCCTGCATTTTTAAGATCCTCTAACTGTTAAAGGACCAGTGCACGTGGCCATGGGGCCATTGTTTACTGTCTGAACTCGGGGAGTGACAACAGCCTGACGGGTCGCCATAATGGTAAAGGTGAGCCGGTGCCCCATTGACAATAGGCGGAGCCTGTCTTAAAATAATCATGTCGTCTTTTCTGGTGTTGAGTGAAGGGGATACTAGAAACAGGTGGCGTGATGGACAAGTGTGTCCAGATGTTGGACAAGGAATTATGGCGCCTTGGGCCAGACGGCCCGGGTGTGTCTTGCGCAAATAGGACGAGGGAGGCCGAGAGAGACTTTTGTGACCTGCCAATAAGACGGGACGAGGGGCGTGTTGTGAACACACCTCTGGTGTTTAAAAGGGTTCTTTTTCAGGAGACGAGAGGAAAACGGAGAAGACTTGGCGTTTTGGAGGGTGCTGAGTTGAAGCCCCTGTGAGCAATAAAATACTTTTTTTGGAGGGTGTTGGTGCGAGCCCCTCGCAGTGATACGAGTTTTTTTTTAGGGAGAGCGGTTGTGAAGCTACTCCCGACTGATTTTTTGAGGGAGCCCTAGGGAGGTGCCTTCCACGAAACGAACTAGGAAACCCGCTAAGTCTGTGGAATCCGTATTTGGACCTGCGAACTCTCCCGACTCGGTGGGGAATCTGTGATGGAAGCTACCCATCTTAATTCTAATTCTTTGTGATGTGATAACTTCAGATTAAGTGTTAAAAATAAATGGTTGTAACTCAGAGCTGTGCAAAGTCATTACAGTATATACACAGCATGTACTTTTGAATATTAGGCTAAATTATTTCTAAGCACACAAGCAGGTGTTTATCAAGCTTATGTTGATTTATAGTTCTCCTTTAGATGCCTAGACAGTAAATTATAAACTTGATTTGCCGCTTAAACATTAGCAAATATTTATTTGGTGTTTTAAATTGGTTACTGAAGTTTGATGTATTAAGAGAGAATTTAGTATTGTTAGGAATATAATTTTCGTTTTTTTGTACTAATTGAAAAAAGGAAAGGTAAAGCAATTATTAGCACAACTTGCCGGAAGAGTGATATTTGCTAATAAGAATGACGGTTGAAAGTGAATATAGATGCTATGTGTGTATAAGATGCTTATGGAAACGAATGAGTTTTATTATTGTGCGTAAAAATAATTGCTTTATGAAAGGGTTAATGGGATAAAAAAAAAAGTCTAACTTCTAAGTGAGATTAGTTTTTTTCATCTAACATTATCGCCCATTAATTATTTATTTATCACTTTCAATTTTTTATTCGCATTGGAAGAACATGAATTAATAGTGAAAAATTCCACTTAGAAAAATTTATTTAAAAATACAACTATTATTTTTCCAAGGATAATTTGTACAATAATTGTTTTTTTTTGTGAGTTTTATTATTATTTTTGAATAATTTCTTATGTTGTCGTTAAATTAAACTCATATAAATAGAAAATGTAGAAAAGGTTTCCGAAAAAGAGAAAAAGAGGTACACAGCATTCAGAAAATTTTCTTTTAAAACCGCATATTGGCAACTAAGCCTTTGAAGACAAGGAAAATACATAATGTGAGAGACATTCCAAGGTTTCACCGACAAGGTTCCAGTCTCACCACCAAATTTTGATGCATGAATGAATTTTAATTCGAGCTCTCGTAGGGAGCTAAATATTATCATGATTTAATATTGTCGAGAGTACCAAAGCCAAATTGATACTCAATGAACTTTTTACATGCCACATATTCAAATAGTATGCGTTCCCGTCACATAATCATATGGTATCCGCAAAATCTGTTGATTCCAACAGGAATGGAACACACAATTTTGAGCGCACGAAGCGGGGCCGATATTATTTATGCGGTGATGTGGAATTCATTGTAAAATCTTTTATCACAATAAAATTACAAGAAAACATTAACAAAACAAAACTTATAGTCAAAGAATATGCTGACAGCATATTGCCAATTATTACGTTTTTTTAATTATGGAATCATTAAGGTATAAGAAATATTTGATTATAATAAAATCAACTACTACTACGTACGAAACGTATTCTCTCTCTCTAAACATCATTTAACATAATTTCGAAGTACATCATAAGTTTGAACTAGGGTCAAGAGACAAGAATGACTCCCCTGAGGGGGTACCTCAGGACACATTTCTCCATACTACCTCACATACGTGTGTACTTTGAGTCCCGACGGATTTAACGTGAATCAGCTTCCATTGCCGATGGGTCTTTAAAGATAATAAGACTTGAACGCATGACACGATGGTCACTAGGAGTCCGTGATCATGACCACCAGAGTACCACGGCAAACATTTAGTTTTAATAAAATAAGAGCGAAGAAAAAAATGTTCGACCCTCACGAGCATATTTACATTATGAAGCATTTCCTTGCTGAATTTAGATAGTTAGGCCGAACAGAGGAACAAACTTTGACAATTGAATTAAGGACATAAAATTTTATCCGTATTTTCTCTTCTAGTCAAAAATCATTTTATTATTCTTTAAATTCAGCAGTTATTCATTAGAAATATATCTTGGAAATATATTGCAATATGAACACAGCTGTCATACAAATGATAAATGTGATTTTTATTCTTTGCAGATATCATTGCTATATTTAATTCAGTAGCGCAATGAGATTGATGTTATAACTATTAATTTTTATGTGTTTGCTTCAAAATTGGAAATATATCTAAAGAAGCACTTTTTGAACTAACGATGAAACGTTCGAAATGTGTCTATAAAAATTTGTAGGCAATAAAATTTTTTGTAGTGATGCTCGATAATGTATAGAATGTATTGTATACAATTTTGATAAGTTATATATATGTACAAGAACATGAAGTACCACGACAACATTCTATGGGTTTAAAAATTACGGTTGAGATTATAATAGGAAATTTTACATGAAAATGTTAAACGATACCATTTGAAAAGGGTTACTATTTTCTAAAAAATATTATGTGCAGTGGCTCTGAAAAGTCTTCGCCCACTAACAGTTTCTTATAAAATTCAAAGTTATTGTCTAATAAAAATTAATGTATCAGAATTGTAATATTTTTTTACTTCTTGCAACTTGTTCTGAATAAAATGACATTAACAATAACTAAAAACAATTACTTTGAAAAATTAAAGATCAAAAACTACTACGTCACAAATGTTTCGTATATTTATGAAAAAAAAAAGAACTAAGTATAGTATTAGGCTTTGTGTGCGCTTTTTTTCTTAATTTAGTAACACTTAGTAAACAGCAGGATATACTTTAGCGTTTCTTTCATTTTTCTGTGATGGCTGTTTTTAGTTCACATTTTGCTTTAATGTCACGTCTTTAACTTTAAATTCTCTAAAATGTGTTCTACTAAGCTTCAATTAGAGGATTTAGACGGTATTTTGAGAACTGGGGACAATCATAGAGATACCGGAGGCATACGTTGAGAGTAAAATGTTTGGGGTTAATATCTTTATAAAACATGAAGTCTCCAATACCCAAATTTTCGGTGGGTAGTAGGAAATTGCTTTTTAAAATATTTAAAAGCAAAAAGCTAATGATTCCTAATACTATTAATAAATAGCAAATTACTTAAGGTATCCAACTACGTTCAGAACCGTGATTTTAAAAAAGCGCATAAATGGATAATTTTCATGATATTTAGTGTCACTCAGATTAGAATACATGCATAAAATTATTTTAAGGACATTTTGACAAAAAATTTTAATTAAATATTATATTTTGGCAAACAATTAACTTAGAGTAATCTTTTTTCCAAATGTTCTCCTTTTGTGAAAAATGGTTCTATTATAATAATATTTTGCCTATATATAGCTCAAACCTCTCTATAGAGATTCAACAAGAATTTTTGAAAATTTCTATTGAAACACATGAAAAATCACATTACAACCAATTGAAATAATTATTCGCGTTTTTTACTTAAAATTCCCCCTTTGTTCTCGTAAAATATGAATAAACCCAATTATAAGTTATGTATTTCAAAAATTCTAGTTGAGCCGCTGAACAGAGGTCTGAGCTATTTACAGGCAAAATATTATTCTAATAGAACAATTTTTCACAACAGGAGAACATTTGAAAAAAAGATAATTCTTTTAATTTTTTGCCAAAATATTGTATTTAAATAAATGTTTTTTGTCAAAAAGTCCTTAAAACAGTTTTATGCATATATTCTAATCTAAGTGACACTAAATATAATGAAAATTACCCATTTATGTGCTTTTGAAAATCACAGCTCCGAACGTAGTCGGATACCTTAATCTTGAAGTTGACATGCACACCCAAACACAAAAACGCATCCACCTCAATGCTTCACCTAAATTCTTGGGAATAAGTTCCTCGCTTTTCTCCCAATGTTGGATTGCCTCTTATCTGAAATAAGACATTAAAATAATACATTTAAAGGAATTTCGAATCTTTCTATTTTACACAGTTACAAATACTTTCTTCAAGCACAACGCCCGTTTAATCAGGCTGATCTGGGCATTCTTTGAATAGTTAGAGGGGAAAATGAGGTAAAAAGTCATTCAGGTAATTCTATAGAAATTTTTCTTGCACTAAAACGTGAGTTTTTGATAAAATATTTAATATTAAATCACTGGTCAAGTTGGGTTAACTTCCTTGTACCTCATATTTTCCTACTTTGTTTTCTGTTCCATTTACTTCTTTGAAACGCTTTATCATATACTGTACAGTTGAGTGAGGAAGAGTAACTAATTTCGGAATATTCCGAACTGATTTGTCTCGATTGAAAAAAAAATCAATTTTCGAATGTTTTCGATGACTCTGTACGACATCAAGTCATTTTTAGATAATAAATACAATAGCAAAAAAACATTATATTTTAAAGCAAACACAGAAGCGTTTTTTGTATGTCACCACAATGCATAAATGAAAAGAAGAGAAACAGACGTTATTTTTATTAAAATATTTTTTATTCCAAAATGTTTTAGTGTATGATTACTTTTTGTGACGCAAGTTTCCTTAAACTGACCATATTTTAATTATTTTAAAAATAATTTGATTAAGCATTATAAAATAATGAGATGAATCTCAATAGAAATCCATTGGAGCATATGTAAAACAAAATTTAACTATATATTCAAATATTATATTCCTAAGTTAAAATAAGGTTTCTAAAACATTTTTTTAAGTGTACCAACACATTGGAGAGACACTGCATATTGACATCTTTAGCGCTCTTGAACTTTTCAGACATAACGTCATATTAAATGTTAAGATTTGCTGAATAATTTGGCAAATAAATTATTCTTCAGTATTTCCAGTTACGCAGTTATAGAACAATTACAAGAGCATAATTCAAGTGTTTAAATTATCCTCTAGTCTAATACTGGACTTTTTAATGCTAATTTTATTATACATAAAAAAACACATACAACACAGCTATTAAATAAAAACTTTAAATCTTGCTAAATAACTATAGGGTTTTTACAATAAAAAATCGAAGAGGTTTTGTAAAAACTTTTAATAACTGTAATAAAAATTATAGTGTTAAATGCATTTTATGTAAAGAATAATTTCTAAATACTGGAAGAAAAAGGTAACAACAGTTTTGCAGTAAAAAAATATTTTAGACTGACAAGAAATATTTATAAGAAAAATAGTATAATTGAAATATTTATAAATACAGGGAATGGAAAAAATTAAATAAATTGAAAGATAATGTGAATAAAGTGAAAATTAACAGTATTTATAAATTTTGATTACTAATACGTAAAAAAAAATTACATAAAATCTTTTAAATTCTAAGATACATCAGTAAACTAAGAAGGATAAAAAATAACTTTAAGCTGAAATTTTTTTTAAAAAAGTAACAAAATGTTCTAAATTTAGAATAATACTAGTTATCGAAATTTTTAGTAAAGAACATTTTATAAATAAAGCCTTTTTTTTAAAAAAAATGAAGAAAATATTTTTGTTAATTTTAAAAAAAGAAAACTAAATTCTTGCACTAATCTTAATGTTAAGAAAATTGAACATTAAGAAACTTCTTAAAATTAATAGTTTTCAAAATTTTTCATTTCCTTTTCCCTGTTTTATAAATGTACTTTTTGTGATAATAAAATTATTTCTCTTTCCGTAATTGTAAAATTTAAGTAGGCATAAAAAATTACCAATAAATTGATTTGAAATGAAATCAGTATTTAATGAATAAAAGACGTATTTTGTTGTATGATAAATTCCGACATTAAAAGTTCTTATTATTTTTATAGGACGTAATATATATATATACATATATATATATATATATATATATATATATATATATATATATATATATATATATATATATATATATATATATATATATATATACACTGCTCAAAACAATTAAAAGATATTGTAAGTTTTATATAAAATAAAGATATAAGCGAATTTTTTTGCCGAAAATGGAAGAAGAGAATCACAAATGCAAATTTTTCTGATTTTCAAACTGGGGAGTATGCTAATATTTTGAGTTCGACGTCAAAAACGTTGCTTCAGCGGCAGCGAATGAAATTTGACTTTCAACTAAAATGAAGACAATGATGATCGGCATTCAGTGACTGCTTTGTTTCAATGAGTACGATGTCTCAGCGAAGTCATTTAACCGACTCAGAAGCTTGGAGAGCTGTTGGTAGGTTAGAAGGGGGCCAAACTCAAGCCAAAGTAGTGCAAGCCATTGAGTGTCACAAAGGGTGATTTCAGGATCTGGAACCGTGTATGGAGACTGGAAGTGCAGGCCGAAGACCAGGACAAGGTCGTAGACGGGAAAAACGCCCAATGAAGATCGTTATTTAGTGTTAACGGCTCGGAGACACCGAAATATGAACGCTACTCTTCTCCAACAACACCTTCGCTCGGCTACTGGCACCACGGTTTCAACTCAGACTGTCCGAAACCGGCTCCATGGTGTAGGTCTGTATGCTCGCCGACCGATGGTATGTGTTAGACTAACATCAAGGCATCGTCGCGACCGCAGGGAGTGGGCAACAGAGCATGTGAACTGGAGGAGAAATGAATGGAGCAATGTTCTTTTTTCTGACGAGTCCCATTTTTCTGTTCATCCGGATAATAAGCGTATTTTCATCTGGAGGGACCGTGGCAGTAGGAATAATCCTGTGTTTGTGCACACAAAAGTGTCAGATTTGGCGGTGGGGGGAGTGTTGGTGTATGGTGGCATCTCCATTGACGGGCGCACAGACCTCTACATCATTCGAGATGAACCTCTGACTGCTCGCCGATATAGGGAGGAGATCCTCAGACCTATTGTAGTCCCTTACGCTGCAACAATCAGAGATGACTTCATTTTAATGGACAATAACTGCAGGCCACATCGTGCTAACCTGGTGGAGGATTTCCTTTTCGAGGAAGGAATCGTACGAATGGAATGGCCAGCGTGTTCTCCAGACATGAATCCAATAGAGCACGTTTGGGACGCTCTAGGAAGACGAGTTGCTGGCCGCTAACCATCCTCACAAACTCTCCAAGAACTGGAAAGAGCTCTTCTGGAAGAGTGGGACAGAATACCCCAACTCGTGATTAATAGCCTCATTGACTCCATGCCTCAAAGGTGCTCAACGTTGCTGGCCGTCCATGGAAACCATCCCCCTACTGAAAATGATTTCCTTTGAAGAAAACACCTTTTCTTATTATTTTTTTTCTCATATGCACAAGTTGTGTTTTTTTCCTTTTGTACACAAACGCGCAATAAAATGCATTTTTTCTGCCAAACATGTGTAATTTATTCTCATATAACCTACTACGTCTGTCGACCCTATATCAATCAGCTAAAAATTTCCCAGCCACAAGATCCACCTAAAACCGCAATATCATTTAATTATTTTGAGCAGTATATATATATATATATATATATACATATATATATATATATATATATATATATATATATATATATATATATATATATATATATATATATACATATATATATATATATATATATATATATATATATATATATATATATATTGTATGCTTAATAGAAAAAATTTACGTTGCTCAAAATGCAAAGCATTCATATAATTTTAAACACAATTTAATAATGAATTCGATACGCAAAAGAAATTTCTAATATTCGCATCGCAAAAATAGCTATTCGGTAATAACTGTCGATGTACATTACATACTCATGATATCAGTGTGTTATCAGAGCTAAGTGAGGTTGCCTTTATTCTTTATTACAGCTTCGCATTGATTGAGATGAAAATAATTTTAAGCTCTTCCTTCATTACTAAATGATGAAAGGAATAAATTACATGCTCAATTAGCTCCTTTTTATTTCATGAGTACCTCATTTGGACAAGAGTTTACAAACGGTGCCACAAGTTTTCGATAGGATTGAGGTTAGGACTAATTCTTGGCCCGGATAACAATGATATTAAGTCAAAAAGAAATGACAGCAAATAAAAGAGTGGATTGTACACATGTGTGACGAGAAATTGGTATTTTCATGTTACAAAAAAACAGGTTGGTAGTTCAGTGACTCCATCTGGAGATTTAAAGTTTTGTTTAAGATGTCCGGAGACGAATTTAATAATAAAACAGCTGGAAAAGGGCGAAAAAAATGCATCATTTCTGTTGATGACAGAAGAACAAAAATACTATGTTTAAGAGATAAAAGAATTTTATGGACATCCAACAGAAGTTATCTAAGAGATGCTATTGTTTCTGTCAGTTCAAAAACAATTCGAAGTAGATTAACAGATGTAAGACTAAAAAGTAGAATTTCACGAAAACAGCTGTATCTCAATTTACAGCAGGGCTAAAAGGGACTATAGGGGACAATGGAACACAATAATTGGACAAATGATTATTGGTCACATGTTATACTGTGGAACGAAATTAAAACATCCTTATTCGGCAGTAATATGTAAGAAAAAATATGTAAGAAGTAGAAATGCTACATCCTCACTACATCCATGATACTATGAATTCCCCTCATAGTTTTATCATTTGGCCATGCATATCAACAGATGGTAATGGTCGTCTTCATATCATCGAAGGGACCCTAAGTGTCATTAAATACATTGACACCATTCTAGAACCCAAACTTCTGCCTTCTATCAGGATCTATTTACCAAAAATTCTTAATTTATTTTTGAGCAAGATTCTGCTTCTTGCCACACAGTAAAGTAATTGAAAGACTTGTACCGTTCTAAGATCATAGAGTTGTTGTCCTGGACAGGAAACAGTCCTGCCCTTGATCCTATCAAAACCTTGTGGCACCGTTTGAAAACTTTTGCCCGAATGAGGTACCCATGAAATAAAAGGGAACTAATTGAGGATATAATTGTTTCCTGGTATCATGTAATAACGAAAGAAGAGCTTAAAACTATTTTTAGCTCAATGAAACATCGATGTGAAGCTGTAATAAAGAATGAAGGCGTCCTCACTAAACTCTTATAACTCTCTGCTATCATGCGTATCTAATGTATATCGGCAGTTATTGCAGTATAACTTTCTTTGTGTTGAAAACATTCCAATTTTCTTTTTTGAATTGAATTCAGTATTAAATTCTCTTTAAAATGATGTAAAATACTTTGCACTTTGGGCAATGTTAAAGTTTCTATAGACATACAAACTTAGAAATCATACCAATTTTAAAAAGCGTCCACAATTTTGGCCACCACTGTATATAAACATATAATATGGAACTTGAATCAAAACATATAAAATATTTAAAATAATAATAATAATATTTTTTTTTCCTAACTAGAATATTTATTTTAATTTTGTTATTTTATTTAAAAGAAAATAGTTCAAAAAATTATTATACGTTTAACCAAATATGTATGTCATTCCAGTATAACTTTATTAAATTTCTTAATTTCTTATTACGAGCATAATAGTTTACTCGTTACAATTAAATTTATTTTAAATGTTCTCTATCAATGTATAACTGAAAATTTTTAAATTATTGGAATCATACCACTATTTATTAAAAATAATATTACTGTGCACCGGCAGATGGCACCACAAACTTTTGCAGCTCGTGTACTAGAAGAAATGTGTGGACGGAAGCGGGCTGACCGTTTTTAGTAATAACAATTGTTAAAAATTTTGAAGGCTTATGTTTTTTAAATTAAGTGATGAAATATTTTGAAAATATATAATATAAAGAAATAGAAAAATCAAAATTTATTTAAAAAAAATATTTGTATACTTCTTTTTCTGTATTTACAAAAACATATTCAAAGACATTTCCCCCAATCTTTAAATATTTCCTATTGATCATTTATTCTAATAATTCATGTAAGTTTGTTATAGTGGTAAAGTTAATAAAACCAATGCGTTGAATGTGCATTATTTCTGATGTCTACAGCTCTTTAAGCTTTCTAATCTTCTCAAAGCAATTATAACACTCCTGTAAATTTTGTTTTACCGAAAGATAAAAAGCTTACCTTTTAAATTGTTTTTATAGATATTAGAATCATTTGCATCTAATTACTAAAGTGTACTTTTAAGTGCAATTTTAATTACTTCAAAATATAGTTCAAAAATTCTTCAAACAACACACAAAGTTTATATTTTTCTGTATAATATATTTAAATGTTACATATATATAATTATTTTTATTTTCCTTCCTAGATTGCTTCTCAGTACTTTTTTACCCTCGTGAAAAATGCCCACTTGTCACAACTAAAATTTTTGTGTACACTTTCCTTTTAATTAATTTTAATTCATTGGAAAACATTTTTCAAATGCAATATAATTTTTTAAAATCTGCATTTTGAAAAGATATAATTTGTATCCATTATCCTCATATGTAGTAATTTTACTATAAAAGCGACAAATGTGAAAAACACATATGCATTAAATTACATTTTTTACAAATTTATGTAAGAATAATTTCATCTAATCTTTAACTTAGGTTGGGTAAATGATAACCCTTTTTATTTTCTTAACTAACTTTGAAGTTAATTGCAAACTAGTCGTAATTAAAGACTTAAAAAATTATTTTCTTATCAATTAACACATTAACTCTATCATAAAAGAAATATTCTATCATGTTCGTATATTCAAATTTACTTTTTTTAAAATAAGAATCTTTGAACTTTAATTTGGTTATCTTTAATATGCATAAACACTTATTTCTTGTTTCTTCAAAATGTAGTTATTTTTTATTAAAAAATCACTTTCTCTGTTTTTCTCCATAGAAATTTTAAAAATATCCATTTTTAAATTCAATCGCATTTAGTTTATTTCTATTTCTTTGATTTTCGTTTACCTATATTTATTTTTAGTTTTGAAAGTTTTGAGTTTCTTTCCTAGTTATATCCAGTGTTTATATTTTCATAAAATACTTTTTTTTTGTAAATTTTCAAAATATTTATTCATTACTGAACCATATATATATATTTTAAAAATTAAGTTAAGGGGGAAAAACTGTTTTTGATGTACAAAAAACTTAAAGTATATTAATACTGAAGTAAAATAAATTAACATATTGAATTAATTTAATGCCAACCTTCTGAGGATGTACGTACGTATTGATTTTGGTCTGTTCCTGAAACCGCTGATTTAAAAATGAGTAAAAAAAAGTCATATTAAATATAATATTTAATAATATATTGCAAATGTTTATTTAGGATTACTTGTAAACATATATTTGGCTGATTTTACAATGTTATTTTTGGTTTCTATGTAATAATAATAATTTTATATAGTCACCCATCCGGTATAATGGTTAGCGACGCTGACTGCTGTGCCGTAGGGACTGGGTTTGAATCCCGGAGAAGACATGGATGTTTGTAAATGTATAGTGCCTTCGCGGCATGGGGGTACTCTAAATAGCCGTCGAGCCGCAAGGCTTCTCGTGTGGTTGGTGGAAGATGAAGAAAGGTGGGAGGCCTCTGACCACCACCAGAATTTTCGCCCTCTAAATTGGGGTGGACCGATCCAAATCGTACTGTCACCTGTATGTTGCTCAAAGCTACGGGTAACGACAGGCGTCACTTAGCCCTTTGCCATGATGAATATCGTGGGCCTCGATCTGGCCTTTGCCGATCAGGTGGCATTGGTAACATCAACATAATTTTATATATATTTTTATTGCTCTATTTCCGAATAATATTTTTCTAATTCTTAAGATGAGGGCCCTTAAAAAATTATGACAGACATATAAAAGAAAGAATAAAATCATCCCGAAGTTTAGCAAGCAATATCCGTTTTACCACGTATACAGAGGATTATTTTTTCAGGGATTGATTTTTTTATTTCGGTCATAATGCTTGTTTCATGTCGCAGAATGCATTGTACCATAAAATAGGTAATGATAGTGGATGGCTTTACAGTTTTGGCTAAGCAACCATACTGCTATAACATTGATGAAGGCATATAAGCAAATTAGACGGTCTTCAACTTGATGCGGTCGCAGAGTTGGGATGTCTGAAGTTGTCTGTTAAGCAATAAAACATCACTCAATAAGTCCCGGGCCTAGCTAATAAAGCAACAAATTTTAAGCAAAATTGAACCATTTATCAAGATACTCCCACTCAAAAGTGATACATTGATCCCAGAGTTCTTCTAATTTTTAATTTCTTCATAGAACGATTTGTCTTGCTCTCAAAATCGGTTTCAAACTCGGCAGTCACTTCTTCATTTGAGCCAAACATATTTCCATGTAGCATTCTTTAAGGTTAGAAAACAGCCAGTATCCTCAGGGGCTATATCTGGACTGTACGGTGTGCGGGAAAAGAAATTCGAAGCACATTTCGTTCAATTAGACCATCGTTTTCTTGGACTTGTGGTACGGAGCACTGCCTTGGTGAAGCAGCACTTTATCTTTCTTTTCATTCAATTTATCCAATAACGCCCTTCACTCTTAATGTACTGAATTCAATACTATACTTTGACGCTAAAACTACGATACGACTTTTACCTCTTAAAAGCCCCCCATGTATATAAACGTCTTGCTAAGCCAAATGCTTCTTTCCCCAGACGTATATATACGTCTTTCCGAAGTACGATCTTTTCTGTGCATTGCTATCTGTAAAATTATTCCGAAGACTTAGGAATGCAATGAAAGGAGTTTGACAATGTTTGCGAAGGATTTACTTATTCCAGGTTATTTTTGCTTCTTTATTCCTTCCCTCCTCCCCCCCAATGCATTACATGCGCGTGCCTACGTGGAAAACGGTTGGCATTTGGAAGCGAATCGTGAAACTTTCGATTGGCAGTCAAGGTTTAAATATAAACCGTACAAAAATTATCAAGATAAGTGTTAATTTTTTGTTTTAAATTGTACACACACACACACACACACACACACACACACACACACACACACACACACACACACACACACACACACACACACACACACACACACACACACACACACACACACACACACACACACACACACACACACACACACACACACACACACACACACACACACACACACCCACACACCCACACACCCACACACACACACACACACACACACACGCACACACACACGCACACACACACATATATACAGTCGACTCTCGATAATTCGAACTTTCGATAATACGAACCTCTCGCTAATTCGAAGTATATGCTCAGACCTAGAAAAAAAACTCCTGATATTTCGAACTAAAACCATACGTTTTGGTACTCTTAATATTTCGAATTAAAATTTGTGGTTGGCCAGACTACAACACGCAAAAGTTCGAAGTTATCCTATAAAACTTTCGATAATTTGAACCTTCAATATTATGAAGTTAGATTCACTTCCTGTACCTAATTATCCCACGAGCGGTTTCTTTTACTGAACTTATTTTCAGTCCAAGTAGGGCATGTTGATAGAATAACTACTTTGTTTATTATATATCCGGTATTTGCTAAGTAGAATTTTGATTTATTCCTAAGCCATCTGTATTTTCTTTTTCCATTGATACCCAAAATTTAGATGGATAAAGGAAAACTGCTTTCTTTTTATTCACTGCGCAGTCATGAGTGATGCTTTCTTTTACAAGTATTGCACAATAATTTTGATTTGCTTTGAGTATTAATTACTAATAATGAGTCACATTTAAACAGATGTTTTTTTTTAAAAAAAAAGCACTCAAACTACATCTAAGATAATTCAGCAGAATCGTTTTATGGTAGAGAATTGAAAGCGAGAAATAAAACCTTTATATAAATATGTACGAGGCAAAGACAGGAGAGACAGGGATTTAACTTTATTGTATTATTTTTAGTGGCATATTAAAGCGGTAATATGCCACTAAGAATTGCTCCACGTGCCATATTTGTCGATCCCTGCTATTAAGTATACCCCGTAGCTGAGTGTGAACTGTAAATACGCCTTGTGTTCCTTTTAGATTCTAAATTTTAAATTAAAAATATTATTTTACTAAAGTTGTGGTGATTTACGTTTAGTGTCAACTTATCACACGAAAGTAGCGACATGTACTTTTTTTTAAAAAGTACAAGTGCTTAACAATTTCTGAAAAGCAAAAGGTGATAGAATCAGTTGAAGAAGGTGAGAGGAATGTCGATGTAGCCAAATCATTTGAAATCTCACTGAGCTCGCTCTCCAATATTCAGAAGAATAAAGAAAAAAAAATCTTTAGTGCATCTTCGAGTAGAGTGAGAAAATGCGTTAGTAAAAATAATTTTCCACGTCTTGTTTAGTTTCATGGATGAGACAGTGTCGAGGACAGAATATTCCGATGGGTGGATCTTTATTGAAGGAAAAGGCTAAAGCATTCGCCAAAGAATTAGGAATCGAGTTTTTAGATAGCGAGGGATGGCTTACAAATTTTAAGAAAAAGAGTAGGATTGTCTTCACAAAAATGCTCGGGGAATGCTCAGGTGTCGACATTAACGTTTGTTCTAAGTGGCAGAACTCGCTTTCGGATCTAATAAAGAAGTACGAACCACGTAAAATTTTCAACACGGATGAAACCAGACTCTTTTTCAAGTGTTTCCAGAAAAATCCTTTGCATTCAAAAACAAAAATGCCATGGAGGAAAACATAGCAATGAGAGGTTAACTATTTTACTGGCTGTAAACATGGACGGCTCAGAAAAGATTACTCCTCTCGTCATAGGAAAATCTGCAAAACCTCGGTGTTTCAAGGGCATAAACTCATTCCTTACCAAATACCGCTCAAACAAGAAGGCATGGATGTCCACCGAACTCTTTAATGAAAGGCTGATCTCACTGAACTCGGCTATGAAAAGAGAGGAACGATATATTCTCATATTTTTAGACAACTGTACTGTGCACAATAACACACCATCTTTATCAAATGTGAAACTTCAATTTTTCCCTCCAAACTTCAGCCACTCGACCAGGGCATCATACATAATTTTAAAACTCTTTATGGGCGTGAAGTCGTTAAAAGCGTTTTGGATAGCCTCGAAAATCAGCAGAATGTAACTACTATTTCTATTTTTACAGCTTTGATCATGATTGACAAGGCTTGGAGAGCTGTTACTCCTTTGACAATCCACAGCTGTTTTAAAAGTCATGCTTCCCCTCACCGAATCTGGTTGATGTGGACGATACACTCACTGAATTTAATGCTGAACCATCCCTTTGGGAAGCTCTTCCATAACAAGATTTGACGTTTGACGACTACGTGTTGGTTGACGCGTACATTACTGTATGGTGAGCTCTATCTGACACTAAAATTGTGGTTTGGACCACAATAATACAGAAAGTGATGAAGACGAATCGGAGGAGTTGACTCCGGTAACTCTATCAGAAGCTAAAGTATCTCTCTCTGTCTCTCACTAAATAAACTACGCAAATTTTTCCTTCAAAATCATGTTGATGCAGACATTTTTACAGGCTTCATTTGTTCTAGAAAAATCTATTGACAAAGTTAAATTGAATGCCTTAAAACAAAAGAGATAACATATTTTTTTCGATAAAAGGATTAAATACATGTAGTATGTATATTATTTCAATAGTTGTTTTCAAAACATAAGTGTATTCTTTTAATATAGGACTTTTAAATTCTGTTTTATATTTTTATACTGTATAAAATATACTTTTAAAAATTATGTACAATTGTTGCTTTATTACATAGTTTTAAATTTAAATGTGTTAGAAAAAAATTTCTCTTTGTGTATTTTGAGAGATTTTTCTTACTCTCTTGATAATTCTAACTCTTGATAATTTTAAGTTTTTTATTGGTCCCTCCAACTTCAAATTATCGAGAGTCGACTGTATGTATATATTTATATATATATATATATATATATATATATATATATATATGTGTGTGTGTGTGTGTGTGACGATCGAGTTCACACTCACATCACCTCTATTTATATATAATTTACTTAGTATTTACTTAATGAATAACAACGAGGATCACTTAACTAGATATACAATTTATTATTTTTCTTTAGTTTTGATGAAGAAATGAACTGAAAGTTTATATTTCGGTATTGATTAAAAATATAAATAAGATATCTAAATTAGAAGGTACAAAATAAATTTTAAATAATTTATTAAGTATTTTTTTTCCAGGAAAGGTACATAGCAACCAAAATGCTTTTATCACTATTTGAATAATATCAAAGCTACAAAAAAATGTTTTAGGTATATTCAGTTAGATTTAAAGAAAAAAAATCTATATAAAAGACAATTACACAAACATATTTTGCAAAATTAGATTTTACATAAAAATATAAGTTATATGCGAATTCCAATTTTCGGCACTGTGTCGATTTACAAACAGTAGGAATTCAATTTTGCTTATTATAAAGTTATTATATATAAATTAGAAAATATTTATTTTCTTTGAACATTATTCTTCGATATGTTCGTCAATATTAGTAGCCACTATCAAAAATCTTTGTGCGAATAATTTTTTCTTTAAAATCTTTTTTTCACAAATATAAATAAATTTTCAATTTCAAAGTAAATCTCCGTGCTGGAGTGCAACTTTAACCAAAGAGAAAAGGAGATAAAGATAGAGCTTATGACTATTTCTAAACAAATATCAAAAATATGTAAATATGCATTACTTTATCCTTTTGTTTACCTGGATGTCGGAACATTTCTCGAATTATGTAGAACCTTTTAATGGGTTTTTATATAATGTTAATGCTGTTTGCTTTCCTCTGCAATAGCCCTTGTGTTGCATGCAATACTAACTCACTTTTCTCCTTAATAATAAAGAAAATGAGTTCTGGGAATTACACTCGTCTTAAGAGCTTTGACAACATTTTAAGAGAATTTATTGCTTTATCTTTTTCAGAAAATTGCTCGCGTTAAAGTAATTAATTTAAACCTTCACAACACATTTCTGTGTAAATAGACTACTTGTATATAATTAAATATTACATAAAGAAATCAAGAGATTTTTTGCAAATATTCATATTTATTTTAATGAGAATCAGAAAAATATCAACTGAAAATGTGGATATTTAGAGCTCCCATAGCATATGCATATATATTTGTATATATATATATATATATATATAATCTAGGTAGTTTCCTATAAAAGAATACCATAATTAAATGACACAAGAAAATAGTTATTGATATTTCGTATGATTTTATAAAAAATTGATTAGTGGATAACCATGCCTGATTTTTTTTTATTTTTCTGTTAAAGAATAGAATTAAATGCACTTTCAATATGAAAAAAAATATAGAGAAAATTTCATATTTTATATTCAGAAAAATTCTATATTTTATTATTTGAAAATGCTATCATTTTAAATTACCCACTCAGAAAAAAGTTTGGAGTGATAGATAATGAAAAAAAGAAGTAAATCGAAGCAAATTAAAATTAAGCGACACAAACTATGGCCGGTCTTAAATCTGTCTAAAATGCTAAACATCATTTCAAGTCATTAAGAATCAAGGGATAAGCGTTACAAAAGAATGTAACAACACACAATGCAATGTATTATTCATTGTTAATATAATCGAATAGTGCAAAATATAGTCTACGCTCGTGAACCTAGGAAAAAGCATGCTACGACAACGAATCCTAAAATATTAGTTGAGTGAAGTCTAGTTTGCAAAATTATTCAATGTAATTATTTAAGTGCAGATACAAATGACCACACTCGAAATTGTAGTTTGGAAATCAACTTACTACAAGTTATTTGATCTCTGGTGACTGTTTCTCACCAGATCCTTTGTTCTGTGTGTGCTATTCTAAGGTACAGAGACCAGATGACATGTAATGGTGTTCACACACGCCGTTCAAGCGCAACTAGAAAAGATAATGTGGGTAGAGCGACTGAATGATCGTGTCCTAGAGCTCAGGGGTCTTAAATCTATCTATATAGAATTATAAAATTAATAGTCTAGAATTGTGCCTTTATCCCAGCATTTCTTGACTTTTCAAAGTGTGTCATTATTGAATTGTACAGATTGAATAGAAAATAATTCGGATAAGTGAGCAAGTGCAACATCAAGAAAATGGACACATATGGTTATCATACTGCGCGTTTTTTTATAAGAATATGATTCAATTTGTTCTGCGATGTGTAGCAGCAGTATTAGATATGATCTGACTTTTCTTTAGGTAGCCTGTTGAGACAACTGACTTCACAACAGTTCCAAAAATCGACAAAATCGATAGCTTCTTTAGAAATAATCCCATTAACTTTTTTTGTTGGAGGAGGAGTGAACAGCTGAGCTACCACCTCTTGTTCATTTCTTGGATTTATGGGTAATATTGATAGATCCAAAATGCGTTCATAGTTATTAGGTGACGAAAGAAAAATCATTTTCATCTTGTAGCAAAAGATCCGATGTCCCCCGGGGCAGGTCGAGTCTTGCTGTTTTTGATAAGAAGTCAGTAATTGAGAATACATGTATGCTGACACTTACGACATTCTCAGTTTTTTGTAAGCAACTTTGTACATTCTGATGTAACCAAGATCAATCCCATTTTTATCGTTTGATAATATTTCATAAAATCCTATACTTCTTTAAATTGAGGCTATATCCCCTATGAGCGATGGTTTTCCATAATGGCATAGCGCAGACTATTAGGCCCCCCTCTTGCAAAGTCATGTTTGGACCCCCAAACATTCCAAATACCTACTTGGCGTCGGTCAGACTTTGGACCGCCAAGAAATCTTGGGCCTCATAATGAGAGGGTTGCGGGGGTGCACGTTACGCCACTGGTCTTCTTATTATCAGATTGTTTGTGAGGGTCATGTGACCCGTTAGAAAATTTATTTTCCACTTCCCAACTGTGCTGTATGGCAGGTTAATATTTCCATAAGCAACCATCGTTTTTCCTCTTGGATTATCTCACTGTAATATTTCGTTTGAAAGAGCTTAGTCACGTTTTGAGACTTTGTCTTCTCCATTCCTTTGTTGTCTTCATTTTTAATTTAAGTTGCACTGGAAGGCAACAGAAGGGCTATTGACAGAGCTCGTATTTTTGAATCACAGGCGAGGGTCTAGATTGACGCCTGACCTCGCACCCTCTTTTTGAACTTTCCCGCCATAACAACGGGAGGACTTTGAGTCACGACAAATTTAATATGCTTCAGGCCCTTCAACATGACGGATCTTCAGCGTTATTTCGGCTAAAACACTTGACACGCTGACCACGCGTTCGTGACCATAACTACTAGACTACCATGACCATTCCTATTTTATCTATATACTTCAGATTACTTCTACCCATGACTTCCTGAAACATAATGAATCAACATTATGAGAAAATTTATAAAATATTTTTATGATTTGCAATTTATTCATTTTATAAACAATTCCATACTTATTTTATATACAACTTAATAATTGTAGTATATTGTTAATGAGAATCTTCAAGTAATATTTAACAAAATGTAAAATTATTTTATTAATATTTGAACGTAAAACAATATTTATAACAGTTCTTGAGTAAATATTAGAATCTGTAATACATTGCTTTGTACAAACATATTTCAGATTAAAATGTCTATTACTACAATTTTACTATGGAAATACATGTTGTGCATAATTTGAGATAGCATTTATTTTCAGATACGTCATATATATATTATAAAGTTTCGTTCCAAAAATTATCCCAGAAATATTATGTATTTCTGATGTACTCATTAATCTAAAGCAGGTTTAACAACATTTTAATATAAACATTTAACAAAATTGACGTTTCAGTCTTTGAATATTTGGTTTGCAAAAGTATTCATACTATATAACTTTTATTGGCCTATTTCCAAGACTTTTGTTCATATGGCTGGCTTAGAAATAAATGACTATCATAAATATTCAAATAATTTTTATCATTTTTATTCAAATAATTTTATTTAAGATCTTTAATTGATCATAAGGAATACATTTGTACTGACAAATTTGTCTTTAGAATTTAAAAGTAATTTTGTTTTCTTAGCATCAAGATTTCAATAATGAAGTCTTTTGAAACTAACTGCAAAGCAAACATCAATATTTTAGTATCAGTGTTTTGATGACAAGCAGAAAACTGCATTATTTAATAAACGATCTCTAGAAATGTACCGATAATGCCTTAGAAAATCTAACTTAATTGCGTTTTAAAACTTTCCAAACCTAACAGAGTTTATTTTAAATAAGTATTTTTCGACCATGTTAAGTTTGACGTCCATGAATTTTGTACAAATAGTTATCGTCATCTCTCTATATATGTGCACATACGTGATAATTTGATAATCAACAATAAAATATTGCTCATGTATTAGCACTAAATGTATTATTTGACATTTTTTGAATGAGAAGTTTTATATGTCAGTTAAAATCCTATAACATTATTGCAAAGTTAATAATTTTTGACACAGTAAACATATAAAATGATTTTATACGCAGATGATGAAAATGATTATACGTTGCGGCTATAAAGATTTTGTTGCGATGTTTTTTTTCAGAAGGATAAATAGATTTTCAGAAAACTTATAGCCTCATCTTAAACTGCCTTTTCATCTCTAAGTAAGTGCAATGTATTGACAAGTGCTTAGTTTGTAAATATTGTTATAGCTTTCAAGGTTATCAAATACTTGAATGCATCGGAAGTATTCGCGTCAATATAGAACTATTACTCGTTTTTCAAAAGATTAGAACATGTTATAAAATCTGTGATCGTAAAAGAAGAAGCTCAAAGAGCACAGTTGGTTTTTTTTTGTTTTGTTTTATTAATAGCTGGATAGAGCCCACGGGATAGCCTAGTTATCAAGGCAAAGAACTCGTGGCTGGCCTATCATGAGTTAGAGCCTAGTACCGGTGAAAATTCGCCGTAAAAGGTGGTGATGCGTGCTTTATCTGTTCAGTCTCAAACGTTCTCTCGTTACAGAGGAGTTGAAATTAGGAGAAGGAGATATACATACCATTTCAGGTGTTGTTCTCGTCACTTGACCTTTAAGTAAAATTCTGAGGTTCAAAAGCACTCGAGTAGCTGAATAGTGTGACGTTAAAATTCAATCACTCACTCGCAGTAGCTGAATACTTTGACGTTAATATTTATTCACTCACTCACAATAGCTGAGTAAGAAATGAAAGAGAACCATCAATATACATACATCAGTTTACCATTTTTCGCTAATTTTTCCTGAACATTAATTCTATAATTTTTAATTTTGATTACTTTTGAAATTTTTCCTTCTCACTTAAAAAATTAAATTCTCTTTTTAAGCAATGCTTTAGGACGTTGGTGTTTATATAGCTATCTATATATATATATTTTTTAACAATATTGAACTAAAATACTCCATTTTTTAGTTTTATTGTATTGTATGACTTTACCAGACAATAATGTGGGATATTTTTTTTAAAATAGATCAGTCAATTAAAGAGAAATATTTTTAATAATACTAAAATTGAATTGATCAGTTTAGTTTTATTAAATTTATATTTTTGTCAATGAAAAAAAAATTGAACCTTTTATTAAATTTGACTCATTTATAAAAATACAAAAACTTCAATACCAGAATACCAAATTATTTTGGTTCATTGAATACACTCTTTTAAGGAGAGAATGAACTATAAGTTTGAAATAAACGAGGGTATATACTCTATTAAGAAAAAAATCAATGCATTATTAAAATAATGATACATTTTATACATGATTAATTAATTAACTACTGCACATTAAACTAATGTACAAATATATTTCTATGTCACTTAAAAACGTGGAGAAAAATTACGACATTTTATATCAACATCGTGAAGCATTGAACATATAATGAATTTAAAATTATGCAAAATTTTAAAGCACACTTCCATTTTCCTTTCAATGAATTTTGAAAAAGTATCTGCAGTCTACAACATAAGAAAAGTTATACAAATTCTCAATTAATTTATAATATATTTATTTTATGTAATTTAAGTTTTCTTAAGTGATTAAAGTTTAATTCATATCTGATGTATAAACAAAATTTATTTGGTATATTAGTACTTAGAGCATAAAATTTATTTGCTCAAAAGTTCATATTTATAAGGAGAAAGAGTTTTAAAAAGAAAATGCGTTTTCAGCTGACGGCGTTTTCAGGGGATTGCAATGATTGTCATTTTTGTTCAGAAAAAAATAGTTAATGTCAAAAGGTAAGACTCTAATTTTTTTGGTATGTTAATGAAGATCTTAGAAAACGATTTAACTATTTATTTTAAGGGGACCGTGTGTTTAATTAATTTTACAGTTGAATATCTTCAATTAATTAATTAGCTCTAACTAATTAAACTTCACAAAGTTGAGTATTTTGTTTATGTATATATCTAAGTTTTCAATGTAGTGATTCCAAAATATGTTGCATTAAAAATACTGCAGTAAGTCATAATGCGGTCGATAAAGAGTCATTTAAAAGAGTTAAAAAGTCATTTAAAAAAGTTCATATTTTATCATTTGTGTGTGAAACTGATATTTTAGAACGAAAGAAATTATTTTATAATAAAACTGAATATATTTAAACCTTTTTATTTTTAAAATTTATCTGAGTGCTTTACTCATAGCTGAAAAAAATTAAATTAAGCTTATTTTTGATAATATAATAAAATTTAATGAAAAACCTTTTGTTAAAGAGAGTAATTTTCTTACAATTCAATGTATTCTTTACTCACTACTTGTACTTAGTTTTCCTTCACACTGCATGTTTTTTACAAGTGAATTAAATAAAATTATAGAGGACAATAATAAAATATTTAAATATTAAGTAAGTATAATCAGTAAACTTATTACAATGGTATGGAAAATATATAAATAATTAAATTATGAATATAAAATATGCATAATGCATTTATTTTTATTTCCCATAAATATGCTTTGATATAATTGATGGATCTTATTTGTTTTGCTCGATGAGAAAAACAGTTACAAAATTGACGTTTAATCGTGCTTGCCACTTGACACTATCACAAAAAGTAAGATGGTTTCTCTTTTGTTATTCGCTGATTGCATCTGAGACATGTCTAGTCTTATTAGAAGGTATCATTTATTCATGTTTATATAATTTCCCTTGTATAATGAAATGATTGATTGTATGTTAACGTCACACTCTCAGAACTTCACCAATGTTTATAAGAGTGATGGACTCATTCTTTTGAACCTCTGTCAAATGATGTGGACAACCTCTGAGCTAACACGTCATTCTTCGAATAGTCTATTCCATACCTACGTGAGGGATTCTAGCTTCATCACATTTGACATGTCCCTCTATAGCAGACGAGGGCAACCTACGGTGCACGTACCACATATGGCACGTGATACAATTCTCAGTGGCACTCTGCATTACTTTTTAAATTTGTCAATTTTTGAGTAGATGGAAGTTTATAAATTTGTAATGGATCGTATTTGACAAACATCTTCAGAATTATGGGCATTTACTGAATCACGAAAAAATCTGAAAGATAACTCTAATGATAAATTTACAGCTATGTTGTAGATTATTTAATGTTATTGCTGGAGAGATTTAATTATTTGAGGAGAGAAATTTGTATGTACTCTGCTTTCTGGTTTTGGTTCTACATATCTATGTTAACAAATCTTTCCTCATATAAAAATATTTTGATTCCGCAAAGAAGTTGTTTAAGGTATCTGACTCCTTGCGACTTTTTTTTGGAAAAAATGGAAATATGAGGATTTTTTTGTGATTTTTAGACTTATTTAGTATATTTTAAGGAAAACAATCCTAAACATTAAAGCAGAAATAAAATTTATTATTATTAAAATGGGAAAAAAACTGGTAAAAAAGGTTCAAAAATTTGTGCATAAACCGGGCCCGCTCTGTGCAAAGATTTTACGAGAAAATTCTCAATTTTTCCCTTTTGATGTGCTATTTTATTATTCATGTTTATATAAAAGGATCTTCAGGATAAGGAATATTTTAATTTTTACAAAAACTAGAGCTTTTTATCTTAGTGATTATATGAAATTGCTTAAAAAGACAGTGATTATATTCACGAAAAGGACTGTAAGTTTTTAAACAAAACAGTAATTGAGATAAATCTGAAGGTCAAAAAACTTCTACTGTTATACAGAACATACAAAAAAAATCAGCAAATTATTTTCAAAACTTTTTGAGCCATCGCTGTCCCCATTTGATATTTGAGCTATTCGCAAAAAATACATTTCGAGTAAAACGCATTTTAAAGTTTTAAAGTTTGACATCTTGTGTAAAGTTATGGCATCTGCTTTTACTAAGACACCTGTAATTTTAGTTCTAGTGAATGAAAAAAAAACTTGGTATTTTTATTAAGCTAATATGATGGCCTATAAAATAAAATCCTAAGCGAAATTTGACAATTTTTGAAAAAAATCATAATTTTAGGGTAGTCGGATATCTTCAACTGAATATTGAAAATCGTGTCAAATTGAAAGCAATGAACTATAACCCCGATCTTGTGATGCGACAGTACAGTGGTGCAACTACTAGATAAGCATAAATGTTTTATTTAACTTTTTATGTAACTAAATTGAAGGAAAATGCTTATATTTTATGTGTTGTCTATTTCTGTTTTAATAAACATGCTAAAAATACGATATGTGTAGATTTTTTTTTAATTTTGTTGAAGAAATAGCTATATTTTATACTGTTTATTTTTTTTCTTAAAAATTGATAATGCATGCTAAATGATGCAAAATAAATGTATAATAAACTGTAAATATCAATATTATTGACCTGTTATCTCAAAATCTGCATGCATTATAGCTAGAATCGAATTGTTTCAAAAATGTTCTACCATGTAAAACGCTGAATCATATTAATAAATTGGTTTGGCATACCATAATGAAACGGTTGCTGACTCCTGCTCTATAGTAAAGGTGCTCTATCAAAGGCTAACATGGACCAAACAAACAAGGTTTAACTTTAGTTGGTCTGCAAAAATAAAATCAATATTCCTAGAAACGTAGGTTTATTTCGCTTAATGCATTATAATGAAGATATATAAATGAACTACAGAAGTTCAATATGTACGTCATGTCACTTGTGACGTCACTTCTCTGTTGCTACCATTCCTATTTCGGGAGAATTTTTGTTAACCCACAGGTCACTGACGCCTGTTTTTGCTACCGTCGTTACTCGCGGGGTGTAGAGAACACCCCAAAATTTTAACACGTGTATTTATTAATGAAAATAAAATTAAGTCATTATAATACATTTTTATAAAGTACAAGATGTTTTTGTAATATACAAATAAAATTTTTAAATTTACTGCATACAAATGAGACTCTAACATTAATTTCAAATAAACATACAAAATTTTCATTTTAAAACACATAATTCTATCTTTTTTCGTAAACCAGTAAAACTTATATACCAGTAGTAAATTTACTTTAGAATTAATGAGATAATGATAGAAGAAAGTACAAAAATAATATTTTAATCATCTTCCAACCATTCAGAGCAGACTGTTTACATATGCTTAACTTCTAGCGGGAGTTCTCAGCCCCCCCTCCAGATAAACCTTTGAGGACCTTTACATTCCAATCGTTCGAGAAAGAGAGATTGCATCAGGCCTGAAGGTTCAATGACCTAAAATGGGCAGCTACAGAAGAAATCGTGGTTCTGCGCATTCTTTTTAGAATCCTGGGAGGATTTTCTTGTTGCTGGGGTGTACAGAACACCTCGCGTGAGTGATCGTGGGTTAAGAGTGATTACAATCAAAACTGACACAAGGAGAGCGCAATTAATACTAATTCTAATAAGTGACTTATTTTCTTTCATATCTGAAAAAAACTGCTTGTACCAATAAGTACTTCCAAACATGGGGATAATTTCATACAATCGAACTTTCGAGTATTTTAAACATGGTTGATAATAAATTTGTAAAACTCAGGCACACCTATTTTAATGAATTTTTCCTTCAAATTTGAGTCAAACTGAATTTCGATCACCTCAATTTGCATATGACTGAGTACTAAGTCTATATTTAATGAGAAAATCGAGAAAAAAAATCGATTTCCTAAAAAATTAAATTTCGATAATTCTCAGTTGCGTGCACCAATTCATACAAAACTATAGTTGAAGAACTAAGCCCCACATATTACACTTTAAACTAAAATTTTAAAAAAAATCAGTTGTTTTTTCAGAAAAAAAACTGTTAATTATTTAATAGGATATCTTATAATAAAATCTATATTTTGAGTTTTCCATTCAACTTCAAATTACTGTTAATTATTTAGCAGTTGAACATTTAACAAATTTTCTTAAGGTTTTTTTCCCCTTTTTTGTATTTTTCCAAATTACTTCAACACTTTTCGTTTGTTAAAAAGTCAGTAACCGAACTATTAACATACTTCAGATATTACTTTTTTGAAACATTTATTAGTTACCTCTATTAATTATTTTGAAGCAGTTTTTGTAAATTCTCAAATTTAACAAAGAAAAACACCTCAAAACAACCCATTCTAACGAATAGAAAACATCAAAACATTTTTAAAGAAATATGTACACCAGTGTTTCTAAAACTGTGGGGCGCGTCCCCCTGGAAGGGTGTAACAAATCTACGAGGAGGGGGCGCGAGCCTATTGAAAAGTGGAAAACAAAAGGAAAATTAAAAAAATATTATTTTACTGAATGTAAATAAATAAAATACTTTCTGAAATACTAAAATACACATTTACAAGGATATATTACACTTATACATGTATCAGTGCTACACAATGTATTTTATAATTAATATTACAATACTAAGTTAAGAACCAGTTTATTAAATATCAGTGATCAAATGGGCTTTTCATATATCTAATTAAAAACAAAAACAATTAACACTTATCTTGTTTATTTGTAAGGTTTATAATGAATCCCCCCCCTTAAGTGCCGACTAAAAGTTACGCGATTCGCTTCCCAATTCCTCGTAGAGCGAGTTTGTGATGTATTGGGGTGGGGGGAGAAATAAAGAAGCAAATAATCTAAAATAAGTAAATCCTTCGCGAACAATGTCCAGCGCCTTTTATTGCATTCCCAAGCCTTCAGAATAACTTTATGGATAGCAGTGCACACAAAAGATCGTCCTCCGAAAAGACGTATATATACGTCCGGGACGATATATACATTTTTTAACGTCGCTGATAAACGTCTTTTCTTATTGAGACACTTATCTATGTCGTTGGTGCTTAAGAGGTTAAAGTCGTATTGTAGTCTTAGCGTCAAAGTATAGTATTATTCAATTCAATACATTGTTATTGTATGAGGGGGGCGATGAAAATTATGATTGAATACTGGGTCTCGAATACTCCAAATTTGAGAAGAGCTGGTGTACACTTTTAATTACACTTTTATTTAATACAACTAAAAACGCAATCATAAACACAAAGTAATTCTTATCAGCGTTAGTACTCTTGAAAGGGAAACGCTATTACACATACAACATCAAACGTATCAAATTCAATGTAAGAGGCTGGGATTTAACTTCAAGATATTCGTGAACTTAACAACTATGGAAAATTAGCTTCATTATTCAATCATTTATCCTGAAATAAAAAAGTTTTTTCTGACGCTTTGACAGCAAATGCTCTAGACATTTTACTATATGCTAATTTCAATTATTCACTCAAGTGACGGAAACATATTTTAAAACTATAAGGAGGCCGAGTTTGAGTAAAAATACTTTACTAATAGATGAAGTAATCATATGAATATTAAAGGAATTTTTCCTAACTTTATTTATCTACAACATTTTCTGAAATAAACTTCATTCAAGCGTTCTTTTCATTACTTTCGGCCTTTACCGAGAGAGTCTATAGAGCAAGTCTTTAGATATGATTGTTCAGTGGTCCGTTAATATGAGGGAAAGGATATTCTCTCCTTCCCTAGTTCTAACCACCTTTGATAGGATTATCTAAATCCTTTCTCTCTTCATGAATATGTAAATGAGTGAAAATACCCTTCTATCCTATCCGAATAAGCCCATCTTGAACAAAAACTTGATGAGTTGAATTTCGATCGAAGAGGAAGATAATGCAATCGATGGCGGGAATATATGAATAAATTCGAATTATAAGTACGGATTTATGCGAGCACATTTTTTTCAAACTTTTTCATTTTCAAAAAGGGGCTTTATGTGGAAATCAAATATATGATGAGATGATCAGATCATTTCCATATTTTTTTCCCGTACGAAGATTACAGAAATCGAAATTTAAAGATGAGTTCAGCAGGAAAAAAATTTCTCCTAACTTCGTGAAAGAAGAATTCAACTCATGCAACTTTCGAACCTTCCATAATTCACTTCTCAAAATTATTGAAACCTCTGTTTTTTCTAACTTAAAGCAATTTTTCACTTTGCATCATCGATACTTTGTGTCTCTTTATTGATTCTTTTCTAAGATAAAGAATTCTGAAAAAGGCTTAAGTATTCCGGTCTTTTGATAAAAAGAGAAAAGATAAGAAATTCCGAAATTATATGAGATATATCTTCAAAAGAATATTCATTTATTTTGAGTAATTTATTTCATTTTCATTATTATCAGTTCCAAATTATTTTTTGTTGTTGTTGCTCACTGAATGGGGAAATTCCTGTTCAAAATAATTATTTTACTTTTTATTTTATTTATTTGTTAGGATTTCTATGTAACTGAAGGTTATGTGCTCATTCAACGTAACAGCAAAAAAAAAACCCTATGTAATTTTAAAATTAAATTAAATATACAATATAAATTATGGTTGGAAGCCATTTTAAACACTTTTAGAGACTTTTGAAGAAATTATAGTTAAACTAATGCCTTATTCGGTACTGAAATAGTTGTGATGAGGAGTTCTTACAAAAGTCATTTAAACAACATAAAACGGTAAAATAAGACGTATAACGTGCTTTTTCAATACAAAACATGATCGGAAATTACAGGTACGCGTTATTTACGCCAGGTCTAAAAACAACTGAAAATAAATGATAAGCATAGGAAAAATTAGATTTCTACATACCATATTTACTTGAATCTAGGCCACACCCCAGATTCTCAACAAGTTTTTATGTAAAATGAAAAAAATGTGTAAATTAGTTTAGAACCTATAATTGCTCTAATTGCCCCATCCAAAACATTTTTGAAATTTGATCATTTATTAAATTTGATTCTAAGTCGCAACCGATTTTCAGTAGCTTTAATATTAGAAAACACGGTGTATCAAAAAACTGTTTGTTGAAGCGAAATGGCATTCCTTGTGAACTTAATGGATCGTAGCTCAAAAATTGGAATTATGCTATTCTCTTTTCAAAAGCTTGGAATAAAACCTGTAATAAATGACTTTAAAACAGAAAAACATTGCGAACGTGCACTTCAGGCTTCTTCCTAAAATAGGGGGTGCGCGTTATAAGGCGGATATATCTAAACATTAAAAATGCAGTTGGAAAGTGTAAATACGCATTATGGAAAGAAGCAGAAAAATATTTGGTTAATTTACGTTGTGAATGTGATCATCGCGGAAAAAAGAAAAAAAATCTGTATAATGGGATTAATGCTACTTGTAATCTGCATGAAAAAAAGAAAATATATTGTTCTATATGACCTGATTACTACTACTTATATATGAGTTTAATACGTATTTTTATGTTTATTACATGCGATATTTTCTGTAAGCCTCTTAACTATTAAATAAGCACATAATTTCAAAAAATTCTCGATACAGATTTTCCGAATATTTATCAAGTATGCGTTATTTTTTTCTCTTGTTGATTAAAAATTTTAGAGGTCAATTTAGTATAAGTTGAAATTATAATTTAAGGATGACTTCGTGCAATTTTATGCTTTCACAATTTTAACACTTAGCTATATAAAATCTAAACTTTTTGGTAAGATGTGCTGGACTCCAAGATAACTCCGAAAAACAGAAGAATAAAAAATATATTTCAGCAATATTTAAAATATTAAAATGTATGCTAAATCTGTTTTTTCCTTTTTTAAACTGAATATGACTTTAGGAAAAACATTTTGCATGAATACAAACTGTTACGCTATGTTTCTTTAGAATTCTATCTTTATCCTAAAATTACATTTAATGAGATTATAAACCCCGGAGTTACAAATTACATTTTTAATTAAAGAAAAGTTTTTAATTTTTGTATTTTATTTTTATGAATAATTCACATAAATATTGTCTCTGAATGAGTGTGGGAGTATTAAAGTCACACTACTCAGCTATTCGAGGGTTTTTGATGATGTTTTGATGATGAAACCATGATCAAGTAACGAGGATGATTCCTGAGTTCGCACCCCTTCACATAATTTTGACACTACACCCAAAGGGTGGACATTGACCTTGACGGATTTAACGTGCATCGACCATTTCAACCAGGCGTGTCTTCAGAGGTACTAGGCTCGAATTCATGACATGGTGGCAACGAGCCTGTTACCTTGACCATTAAGGCTCCCATCACACCAAACGATTCTGAATCAGTAGCCATCTTTCCAACTCACAGCGATTCTGCATGAACAGAGATTTACCTTCACACCGCCACGGGTCAGTCATTCTTCCATCAGTTGCTGTCGAGCATGGATGCTGTTTTTAATGTTTTAAGACGATTAACGTTTCAAGTTATTAATTTCACAAATGTATCCTTTCTCATTTATTTTCAAATTGAAATATATAAAACAATATATATATATATATATATATATATATATATATATAAAAACGGTTTTATTTATTTATTATTTTATATTTTGCCTGTTAGTGTTAAGTGTAATTATAGTCTGAAAAGTAGTAACAAATAATAAATATGTATTATATAACTATATTATAATGCACAATTATATTTACAAATAACATATCTAATGTTTTTAAAAGGCATTTTCAAAGACACTACATTTTGTAGCATATAACAATTATTTTTTTGATTATGTACTTAAAAATGGTTTTCTAATACATTAATGAATTAAAAATTTTACATGCTATTTATATTTTGTTTGTTTCTCATGAAACAAAATTTGAGATCTGTGTAGTAATAAAATGGAATCTTTAAAAAAAATTAAAATTATCGACAATATTGGTGTTTTAGTTTATTTCAGCATTCTTATAAATTTTTAATTTTTTTTTCTCTCCAAAATTAAATAAATTCTTATCAAATTGATCTCTGAAGCTATTTCAAACAACCTTCAGAATATCCTCTCTCCCAAAAAAAACACATTTTACTTTAAAGTATTATAAAGTAAAGAGTAAAGTTTTCAAATTTCTAAAATTGAATAAATTAATACATGCAAAATTAATTTTATTATTTGCTCAAGATTAGCAGGGATAAAATGCAGGCTACACACTCGATGACAAGAACTAGAGTCAGTTTACGTAATGGAAAGAACACTATGAATACGAAAAATATAAGCGCCCTCTATTGGCATAAAAACAAACTCATGCTAACCCTAACAAGAAAATTATTATCTTCAAACATCTGAAATCAGCGTCTTTAATAGAAACTTTATGTGATACAATCACTAATAACATAAAAAACAATAAAAATAATCACTCTATTGGTTTGAATTCACTTTTTATTTAAGAAATAGCTTCCTGCTGCTGGTGAATAAGTGAAGAAAATCTGACCTGCCGAATCACGCGTGAATGAGAAGGACGGTGAATTAACCCGGTTTAGGTTGGTTTGAATGCGGGAAGTGAATTTTGGCTTATTTGAGCGGGAGCTTACGAAGCCGAATCTTGGTTCACCAGAGAAGTTTGATGGCGAACGTATCGGAGTCGTTTAGTATGAAGGAAGCCTAAGCTACCATGGCACCGACATTATCTTTGAAAATGTCTACATATGGATGGATGCAAAATAATATTATTTGAATCAGATAAATTTAACAATAAATCATTTTGTAACCGTAAAGCATAAGTAGATTTTTCCCTTATTTATTAACAGTTGGGTTTTATTTGTAGCTTTTATTCTTACAATATATCGTAAAAATTATCTAGGGACAGTACAACATCTGCTGTTAAGTTAAAATTTCGGTAACACTAAAATACGCTGAAATGTAAGTAATGTGATTGTTTAGACGTACAAAACTGTGTAATATATAGATCAACAAAATAAAATACAAATAATCAGAAAACGTTTTACAAAGTAACATTGTACTAAAATGTGTAGCCAAGTATCCTATGGCAAAGACTCCTTGCCTTAGGGGGTGCTAAGATTAAAGTAAGAAAATACCACTGATACACGATAAGTCTGAAATGCCACCCCAAATACACTGAAAAAAATGGGATCAAGACCAGTCCAACGAATGTTCTATTCATAGCACTCATGGGAAATCTTCTACTGGAACTTTGGAGAGAAGCAATAAATGAACAAATGACGATAAACGATCGACATAATCGACTGTAATATTCTCTAGAAATAGGTTGGATCACTTTAGTGTTTCATTCAGTATTTTGGTTTGTAAAAGTAGACTCAAGTGGTGGGGTTTTCGAAAAATTCTTTTGAGTAAAGATGCATCTCGTAAAAGCAATTTCAGCAGAAATAAATCCAAGTATTTTTCTTTATTCAAGTTGAATTTTATTAAATCTTTCAATTGCTTAACTTTTTTGGTGATATTTTTTTCAGTGTATTTTGATAAGTTATAGAAAAAATAAATAAGAGATTTGTCGGTTTCTCTTTCCTTTAAAAATAGATGCATAATATTACTTTGTAATAGTATGCTTAAGTTGTAATTTACTTTTGTGCTATGCAGGATTCTAATTAATTACAGAAGTATATCGCAGATGAAATGTACATATAATAATAATTTTGGAAGTTTATTCTAAAAAGTAATTTTAAATGTGAATGTAATGCACAAATAAAGAAGTTTTCATTGTTTTCAAACTTAAATTGAACTATGCCGCAACATATGGTTATATATACTTTGGGAGAGGTCTTCACCTCTTTCTTGGGCACCTAGACATGTAGGAGATAGTGAAGACACACTAGCCATGATCCAATCAATCTATTTATTGATGACACAATATAACGACACAAATTCAATTAATAATAGTAAGAGAATGTCTCGGTGCTAACCGCGAAAGTGAAACAACGACGAAATACACGAATGATTAGGACTATCAAACTCGATCCTTAATTTATATATGATCTAATCTATTATCCGATTAAATCTAATATTAATTTAATTTCTGTGGTCAATTATAACTTTAAATCTTTTTTAAAATAAGTATTTTTTCACAATAATTTAATAGTGATACCTGGCAGTAACAATCTCACCTGAATTCTGGTTTGCATCAATCCTACTCTATTCTAGCAAGAAAACATCGACTATAAATAGTAAATTTAATTTGTCTATCACAATTTCTTCTTCTGAAGGGTTGGATGTGAATAACACGAATTGAATTCCTAAAGATTTTCCAAAAGGATTAGAGTAAGGTACGTGAATAGATCCGTCACAATATAATAAGTTATAATTA
>BMAU01021068.1:230000-290000 GCA_019973935.1 Trichonephila clavipes | reverse complement strand
TCATTTTTTAAATTTAATTAATGAATTAAAATTTGAAAGAACTGTATTAACATGAAGTGTCACCCACTACAAGTTTTAAAAAATGTATTTCAACTTGAATGAATGAATAGAAAGTATTTTATCAACGATTGAAAATTTGAACAAGGTATATATGAGAGAGTGAACTTATAGTAGAAATTGAAAAATAGTCTACTTTATGTTGCGCTCTCTCATATCCATCACATCTGGCATTCTCGCGAGCGTCTGCGTGAGTCTGGCCAAACTATCGGACGTCTGCGCAAAACATGTAATAATGCTGTACCTCGTACAATTCAATCAGTCGTGGTCCATTCTACCAAATCTATCTTGAATGTACATTTTATAATTTGCGCGTTAGTTGTAATTCACACTATTAAGTATTACTGCAGAAAATTGAAACAAAAAATCATGGATAAATTTTTAAGTCGTAAGCGAACATTCGACGATAATAAAGCATCAACAAGTGCACATAGACGAGCATAGTTCCGAAAAATTAAATCAAGGAAATATTCTCAAGAATACTTGAATTTTTGATTTATCATTACTGAAGTAAATGGAGAAGAAAAGCCCCTGTGTGTTATTTGCTCAAAAATATTGGCAGCAGACAGTATGAAACCTAATAAACTTAAAAGACATTTCGAAACGCTTCATGGTGAGTACATTAACAAACCTCGAGAGTTCTTTGAATCAAAATTAAAATCATATGGAAAACAAAAAATATTTTTTTAAAAAACTTTGTCAGTGAATGAAAAGCTTTACAAAGTATCATATAAAATAGCCAGATGTAAAAGCCTCACACTATTGCCGAAGAGCTTATTTTGCCTGCAGCAATTGAGATTGTAGAAACTATGTTTGGAGACAATTTTGCCAAAGAGTTGCAGTCCATACCCCTATCAAATGATACTGTTTCCCGTCGAATTGATGATATCGCTGAAGATGTAGAGAAACAGCTTTTTGGTAAGTTGCGTGATAAATTGTTTTCAATTCAGCTTGACGAGGCCAACATAGCAATAAAGATGCTCATTTCATTGCGTATGTTCGATTTTGGGATGGTATGTCAGCGGTAGAAGAACTACTTTTTGTAAACCAATAAAACTTAAAGCAACAGCAATAGCATTATTTGATATTTTTTAAATAATTTTATAAACGAGGCAAATATAGAGTGGAAAAATTGTGTCGGAATATGCACCGATGGTGCTCGTACAATGTCAGGAAGATTTAAAAGTATACAAGCACTTGTGAAACAAAAATCTCCACTGTGCATCTGGACACATTGTATGATCCACAGAGAAGCTCTGGCTTCCAAAGAAATTAGTCCTGGCCTGAATATTGTGCTAATGACAATTGTGACTGTAGTAAATTACATAAAAATGAGACCCCTAAAATAAAGAATCTTTTCTGGACTTTGCAAAGACATGGGCGCAGTGCATTCATCGTTGCTATTTTATTGGGAAGCAAGATGGTTATCACGCGGGAAATTTTCACAACGTGTTTATGAATTAAGAAATGAAATTACCATTTTTCTAGAAGAGGAACACCTACCGGAAGCTGAGAATTTCGAGATGGTTTATTTCTGACGAAGTTGAGCTACTTAGTCGATATATTTGAGAAATTAAATATATTGAATCTTCAACTTCAAGGATCAAATGTACATATGTTTGACACGAGTGATAAAATTAATGCTTTTGTAGAAAAATTAGAATTATGGAGCCGAAATGTAAAGCAAAAAAAAAACCTAGAAATGTTTGAAAATGCGGATAAATGTGTAAAAACTTACAAAACTGAAGAACAACATGTGGAAGTTGTTTATAAAACTATTGAATATCATTTAGCTATGTTAGCAAAAAATTTTAAAAAATATTTTTTGCTGAGGACAACTTGATAGCAAGTTACGAATGGGTGAGAGATCCATTTCAAAATACCCCAGAAGGGCTCTCCACTACCGAAGAAGAAAGTTTCATAGATTTCACATCTAGTGGCGAAATTAAAAGACAATTTTGTAATAAAACTCTCTTTCAATTTTTGGGCAGAAGTAGATGATGAATTTTCTGAACTGAAAACAAAAGCATTTCGTATACTTTTACCGTTTTCAACATCGTACCTTTGTGAAACCGGATTTTCTGCGGTGGCTGCTTTGAAGACAAAATATAGATCTCAGCTAAATATAGAAAAAGAACTCAGAGTGTCAATTTCTAATATTAAGCCTTCATTTGAAAACCTTTGCTCTGCGAGACAAGCCCATGGAAGTCACTAATAATAATTAAACTTGCTCTTAAATTAGTATTAATAAATTAGTTATAAAATACATTGTGCAGTACTGATACATTTATAAGTACACTGGCTGAAGTACCCGTTCTGCGATTATTTCTTAAAAAAATAATATATTATTCTTGATATAATAGCTTAATTGTAAGAAGAGTAAAACCAAGTGCACAACAAAGCATACAAAAATATAAAATGATTTTTTTAAATGAATGCTCCTATTATAAATAGTTTAAAACGAACTGTAATTTTAAGCCTCACAGAATTAGCATTTAGAATTAATATTAAATGAGGAAAACGAGAATGAAAAATTCCAATGAAGAATAATTCTGTTATTTTTAATATTTAAAGCGAGAAACCTTCAAAATGTTTTAACCCGGAAGCAGGCGCCCACTCCACACTAACGTTAATGGTCGCGCGATCACTTCACCAAGTCACCCCAATCCTTTTTTTATTATAATTATTTTTTTCTGTGCTCGATAAAAATCACAAAATTGCAGTGAATAATTTAACTAAGAGAAAATATACTTACCTACTTTAAAGGACTTTTTAATTTTTCATTGATGATTTGAGAAAAAATCCAATAAAACTAAAGAAACCGTTCCAAATGTGCGTGACCTTAATAAAGAACATAAATCACAGATACTTTTCACTAACAATACAAGAACGTTATTTGGAATCAAAACTGTCATATTTTGCTCACGTTATTATAATTTTTCTATTCTTTGATGATCTACAAATAGCATGTGTAACCTTTTCTTGCTTGTGTCTTTTTGACAAGGCGAAGTGTTATATTTATGGCTTCTTAGTTTTCTTGATATCTTAGTTTTCTTGATAGAGTTCTTTAGGCAGCATTTGAAAATTACAATTCAACTCAAACGTTTCATGTCTATCACTTTTGTCATATTTACTTTCGTTATCACGATTAATATGCATTATTTCATCAGGTTCTTCAATTGCTTGATCAGTTTCATCTTCCTTCAATAGAGAGATCACAGATGCCCATTTTTTTATATTCTGTTCATTTACATTTATAAACCATAATAAGTTGTACAACACAGCAATTAAAACCACAAAGTTAATCGTAGGAGAAAGTATAGCATATTCATAGAAAATATTTCTGAACAAAAGTGGTCGTGAAGGGAACTCGATCAAAACAAGTACCTTGATTGTAAAAAACCGTTTGACACTCTCAAAAAAGAGGCATAAATGTGACACTCTCAAAAAAGAGGCATAAATGTGGCAAATTCATTTTAGTTTCCATTAAGACTGTCATATCGGAGGATACTGTCAAAAAACTGTTAACGAATAAACAGTTTTACCAGAATTTGGAGTGATTCAGCGCCTCATGCGACCGCTCCCATGAAAAAAATGTATTCGATACAAAAACATCGATGTCAGTTATAAAAAAAAATAATTGTGTAAAACGTTTTTATAATGCAATTTCAAATTACTCATAAAATACATCTTGGCCAATTAATCCTTCAAAGTGCTCAATATGCTTATCCATACATCATAAAACTCATTTACATGGGGGAAAAAGCAACAGAAAAATATTATTTACAACTTTCCCAAAAGAAAAGTAGACGGAGTTAAGCATACCAGTAAGTTTGAAGGTCAAAGAGATGATAATCAAAAGTACTATTCTAGAGGTTACAAGAAACGTAATAAAAAAATCTCTCATCGCGGGATTACAGCAAAGCAAACAAAATATCTTTTTTTATTTGGTTTTGGGATCAAAGATAGCTAATGAGCGTTTGAAGTGGAATCTTTTGAAAGTGGAAAACCAGATGATATATATAATTTATATCAGTGTAAATGAGTATTTTTTTATTTTGTCAGAAAGCATTTTGTTTTACTTCATTCCAAAAAATAATTTTTTAAGCCTTTTATATTTTCAAGATGCTCGCGCCCCCCCAGGGGGGCGCGCCCCACAGTTTGAGAAGCACTGTCTTAAACACATATTATACAAATTTGAATACTGCATATTTACCTACACTAGTAGTATCTAATGGTATGTTTTCCACTTATACATTTAGCTCATAGGTACTATAAAAATATCTGTAATTGTAGAATGCACATATAATTAAATACATATATACATTTCTTAACACATTATGCGTTAACTGCTTTTAATTTTAGGATTAAAATTAGTCACGTAACATATACTTTACGTAGGCACCCACAGCTCCAGGAGAAGCTCCATTTTGGTGTCTCTTATAGTTTTGTGGTTACACTTGAGAGCTATGAATAATATGCATTTGTGCGGGGTGTTCAAAATATTTTGTGTAAGGTTTACGAAAAAGTTTTTTTCATTATTGTTAAATATGTAAAAATTGCATTATTCGGATTTTTCTTCGCATAATATGGTTGAACATAAAAAAAAACACAAAACTATATTACTAATTTTAATAAAGAATAATATTTATTTGATATTAAAAAAAAGGAATCCGAATGTAAAAATAAGTAAATGTGAAGTAAAAATTGAACTTTTTTTTTAAGAATGAAACATTTTTCAGTCTGCTGGTATCTTTTTCTGTTTGCTTTCTAGTACTGAAACTGTTTTTAATTTTCAATTGTATTGAATGGTTATAACATCATCCTAGAAAACGATGCGTTAGGAACCGTTAAGAAATCCACATTATCGAAGATGCCATTAAATAAAGATAAACAATTGATAATAAACCAAGCTATTTTATGAATGGATGTTATGTTATAAGAAAAGAAATTATAAGCTATCTCAATCCAAATTAATACATTTTCTTTGAATAGAGATAACAATTTATTTGTATGTACGAAAACTTTATACGCTTCCAATGATTGTTAAATCATATAATCGTGGATAATTTTTAATCATTAAAAATACATGCATGCATACTTTTAATATATTTCAAAAAGATTTATTTAAATGTAAAATAGGCATTTTAAATCACTGCTTTTACATATTTGACATTGAATGAAATGCGACGCAGTCCTCTAAACTTGAAATTCGTTTATAAAAATTCATAAAAATTACAAAATACGAATAAATTCTTATTCTGAATCAATAAAACTACGTCTTTACCAAGACATACCATTTTTAAATCACTTTTTTATTTAGTTTTCCTCGATTTTTTCCAACTTCGATGTCCTTGAAAGTGCGAGCTGTATTTCTCCACCTTTATTTACTTTCTTCTCAAGATTTCAGTAACTCAAGTCATTGCGAGGCCTTTCAGGCATCAGGTGACGTTGGAATTGAAATTAAATGTATCTCTCACACATCCACACAACATTTTATTGGAACTTTGCCGACATTTGATTAAATTCAATAAATATATGGTGAAAATATTTGTGTTCTGCATTCTTTTTTTTGTTATGAAAACTAAATTTTGCTGCATTTTTTTGATGTTGTCTTATAATATGACAGTAATTTCTTCAATCTTATATGGATACTAATAAACTTAATGGCATTAACAACACATTTTAAATAAATTTTCTAGCTTTTTCAATTACGTTATTAATTTGTAACCAATAATTTTATTAACTCCCTGCTTTTAAAGGTATTTATGTCGGAATAAAACTTATACATGTTTTATACATTTATGACCCAAAAATTTCTTCGTAAGTTATTTATAATGATAAACGTTTAATAAAAATGCAAAGAAAAGTGTATGAAATCATAAATATTTCACTTGTTAGGAATTATTGGATTTACACAACTTGTTAAAAATTTAAAACAAAACAGTTGAGGTGATCTTTGCAATTTGAATAAATTAATATAAATTTGAATAATATAATTTGAATATATTAATATTGTATCAAAGTTTTTTTTTGTAAACATCATGATCTGATTGTTTTGTTCACGAATTGTGCTATGCATTTACTTGTATTAAAAAAACATACTTACATACACAAGGTGTGACAAATTCCCGGACTGCGCTTGCCCTAGACTAGGGGTTGGCAATTTTTTGAGTCGAAAGAGCAAAAAATTACAATTTACAAAATTTCAAAGTTTTTAAAGAGCCACAAAATTCTTTCTTGCCAACAGTAAATAGTACTTGCAAAAATAAAGTTTTTGATTAAAAAAAATCTATTTATTCATAAGAAAATTTATCTATTTATTCAAATATAAGTAGTGTTTTTCACAACAAATTAGGTAATATCTATATATATTGCATTATTAGACAATTAATTATTATTTAAATAAAAAAGTAAAACAATTAAGCATTTACTTACAACACAAACTTGTACTTCAATAACAAATATTTGAGCAAACAAATTCAATGGGAGCTATGGCTTTGCATGGTTAATCAAGTAGAAATTTAAACGTTACTAAACAATGTAACTTGTACTTAAAATAAAAACCAATATTATACATTTGAGCAAACAAATCCATTGGAAGAGTTAGCTTTTGCATAGTATTAGAAAGTTTAGATACATTTGGCTCAAAACTTGTTGTCTTAATTTTCAAACACGACTATCTTGATTTTCCTTTGTTCGTTGGATTCTTACATTACTTTTAATTATATTCACGCAAGAGAACGCTTGTTCACACGAATATGTCGATCTGAAGAGTCTCAGCACTCCAAATGTGAACTTCTTCACCTCACTGTAGCAATCTGGAAGAATGTTCCATGCGTCGAATATAAGTGCCTCGACTCGCGGCATTTCTTTTAAAGCTGTCAGCTATTGTTGCATTACGTACATACATTTCTGGACCACCAACTCTCAACTTTCTTTTCAACTCTGCAAATTTTCCACTTTACAAAGCGTTACTTTTTAAATCAATCAATTGCATTTCTAGAGATCCAGTATCAATTCCAAATGGCTCAATGAGGATTTCGTTAACATTTGTGTTGAGAGGGTTTATTATGAATTCTTAAGTGGTTTTGTTGGTTTTGAATTGCTCAAATCTTTCAGAAAACTCATCACTCAGCAAATTCTAGAAGTTCTTCTTTTGGACCTTGGAGAGACATATACCTGACAAAAACGGCAACTTATGCAGTGTCTTTTTTGTCGCAAGACTCATATATAGCAAGTAATAAGGCAGAAGAACGTTGAATACCACATGCAAATATGTTACATTTGAAGACATTTTAGCTATTCTATCTTGTACTGTTTTTGCGGATAGTGGCAAATCTTTTTTTTTTTTAAGATATCTGGTTTGGTTTTGAAATCACGAACTAATTCTTCAGATGCACGTATGGATAAATTGCTGGCATACCCACTATCTGTGAAAGGTTTGCTTTTTTTGTAATTTCTAGTGATATCATGAAGCTTTCTAGATTAACATTACTTGTAGATTGCGTCCAGTTACCTAACGTGGAACTTGATTGCTGTTTTTAGGGCTCGTGGACTGCTTTTTTCGTTGTTCACCGGCTGGATATTTAAAAGCAAAAGGGTTTGTTTTGTAGTAAAGAGTCCCTCTAAATTTGATTTCATATTGTGGGCGAGTTTTTCGTGGCAAATGGCAAGGGAAAGGCCATCTGAGTTGCATATGAAAATGAACGACTCCGTCCAATCCCGATTTAATTCTCAATGCTTTTCTTTAGTTCTCTTTTTTGTAGATGCCATGCTTGCGGTGAAGCTGTAATAAAGAATTTTTAAAATTATTATTTAGGTATCAAAATACAGCAGATGACAAGTTTTGCAATTATTTACTATGTCAACGTATACCTACGTAGATACGTACGAGAAACTGGACATAATGAAATACAATTTATCAAAAACATTTTGCAACCATATTTCCCAATTAAAAATACTTACCTAAATAAAATAAATAATTCTCTAATAGTTTAATTATTAAAATAAATAACTTAGACACGAAACACACATTGTATCACTCTCTCACGTACTGATTGACTATAAGTGCATAGTTCCGTCGCATCTGTGGTCGCTTTCCGTATGCGGTGATCACCGAATGGCACGGACGGACTTGTCAGAACGTGTATCATGGCGCAGTCAGCACATTAAAATATTTTTTTTTTTTCAATTTTGGCAAATATTAGATTCTCAGTTTACGAGTAAAGGTGTTATGTCGAGCTATACTGAAATCAATGAAAATTGTTAAACATATAAACAATCTAAACTGCAAATATCTACCTACTTTGATCCTCAGAGTTCAAAAATAGGTTTATTAAATAACAATTTATAGGTACTTACACTTAGAATTATAATTTTAACACTAATGATTGAATGATAAAAGCTGTAACATAGATAAATAATAAAGTAGGTAATTTATTAAATATATATTTTAATAAAAACACTTTCGCAGTAATATCCGACAGTAGAGTACTTTGTTTCTTTTTTGACAATTCTTATTGACTTCAAAAATTTAGTTAGGTATCTTATTTGGAAAAAAAAAATATTTATAATACGTACTTTAAAAATATAATACTTATTATTTTACCTACTTTTACTTCGTTTATTATTATTATTATTATATATGTATATGTGTACCTTTGAGATGATAATTCACTTCTAACTCTTCTATTTGAAACAACAAACTATACTTCACAGCCAACGCACTGGTGAAGACGCCAAATTGTGTAGCGTCGAGAGAGAAAAAAAGCGAATTAAAACCTACATAGAAACATCCGACGACGGCGTCATTCAAGAGTTTCCGATGGACTGTCTACAGTGACGACGCGTGTCAACGGGGGAGGGGTGCGGTGAAAGGCGAATACAAGTGGCTGAAGAGATAGAAACGGTGCATAATCCTCGTTAATAAAATCAGAACGTTTTTAAATGCGTTTTTTTTATAAAATAAATAATATTTACTTCTTCAAATCCAAAGAGCCACAGGTGGTTCGCGAGGCGCAGTTTGCCGACCCCTACCTCAGACGTTAAGCTTGGTGTGAAGGAATGTGATTGGAATGTAGTGTTGACCTTGATCTTTCTGGGGCTGGTGGCATGATATTACAACCCTTTATGTTGTTCAGTTTTTTTAAAATTCTTGTTTGAGTAAGTCATTGTCGTGTAGAAGCACCGCGATCATGATAAACTTAGAAATAGAGCTGCGCATACATTTGAAATTCCTCGTGAAATAAAAAAAAACTTAATATTTTAAATTGTCAAACTAATTGTGTTTGGAGATAACTGCGTTTCAGGGGGTCAAAGTGTTTAGTGGCAAAAACGATTTTCAGAAGTTTGGGTGGCTTCTGAAGATGATAAAAATTCTGGTCGATCTGTATCATCAAGAATTTTTGATTTTTTTTAATTTAACGAAATTATGCTAAATGACCGACATGTGAGTGTTCGCATGATGTCAGATTTTACAAACATTGAGAGAGAGGCAGTAAGAAAAATTTTGGCCGAGAATTTGCATGTGGTGAAAGTTTGCACAAAACTAGTACCTAAAAACGTGATAAAAAATATAACCTCCCGTTGCGCATTGCACTCTCTGTAAAACTATTCTCGGCAGACAAACGCATTACTGAGCTCGAACATCCACTGTAATCATAAGATATCTCAGCCAACGATTTCAACATGTTTTCTAAAGTGAAAAATGCATTAAAGGGAACAAATTTTCAAGTTTTTAATAAATAATTTACTGAGCAAAATATCTAATAAAATCTCTACAATTTCTTTTTTCAAACCTGATATCGAAATCTTTTTTTTTTCGTTTGCAGCAACTAAATATAAGTCATTAAACTAATATAACGCAATATCATTTTTATTTTAACAATAAAAATTCTCGTTATTTACTGAATTATTTTTTTTTAGTATAACATATTTCTGAAATAAGATTATTTAAGAAATATTTTATACAAAAAATATAATTTCCTTAATAGTTGTTTGAACCTGTAGTGAATCCGCCAAATGGCGATAGATTAATTATGATAGTTTGTCACCTGCGTGTGGCAACCCAAAAAATGAGCCAAGATGAATGTATGAAGAGCAGGAAATGGTCTCATTAGTGAATAAAAAGTTCCGATTCTAAAGATGCGTGTGAACTGTTATTTAAATAGTATTTTATAACCAAAAATATACTATAAATGGTGACTAAGGACTTTGGATTTAAAAAGCGCAACCAATTTTCATTTATAATCCTACATATTTAAAACCAAAAGAAAAAGAAAACTGTTTCGAATGAAGTCAAAACGAAACTTTTCGTTCTACAAGAAGTGGCTTGCAGTGAAATTCGCCGGTATTGCACAACTATTATGAGTAATCATTCTCGAATAGATGAGTGAACTCATAATTATCTCCTTTTTTTCATTAGAAGCTGGCAGATAAGTGTCATTTTTATACTTTTCCATCAATTTCTGTGCTTCCAATTTGTGTTTGTTATGATTTCCAAATGTTGTAACTTTTGAGAACTATTTTTTTTTCTCAGCGCGCGATGTTATTTTATTTAGTTATTTATATAGAGAATATTGTTAATGTTAAATATAGTAAATGAATAATGTGCGCAAACAAAAAAAAATGTACATAAGCATAAATCATATTTAATAAATGTGCACATAATATTCTTATATTACATTTAATTTCGTATATAGAGAAAAAAAAATGTCTTACGAAATGTAATACGTCTTTAGTATTTATTTCGAAGCAATTATATATATTTTTAAAGCAAGTGTATGTTACATTTATATTGGTGTATTTTCTATATATAGTAATATTATTTAACAATCCTTGCATTATGACCGAAGTAAATGCTGTGCAAATTCCTGCTTATAATAAATCGGACCCCGCCTTATGGTTTATCATGTGTGAAAGCACATTCGCTCTCGCTACACCGAAACCAATAACTGAATCAATAACTAAATATAATTATATAGTTTCTCATATACCACCGGATATTGCATCATTAGTTAGAGATATTCTCATTAAACCTGATGCTACTGATCCTTATGGAAATTTGAAAACAGAACTTATAAACCGCTCGGGTGAATCTTCAACGCAAGAAATCCGACAGCTTTTATCGGGAGAAGAGTTAGGTTCTCGACGACCTTCAGAACTATTGAGAAATATGACGCGACGCGCAGAAACTTTTAACGTTCCAGAAAAATTAATGTTGGAACTGTTTTTGCAACGATTGCCATCTAGAGTACAGTCCATTTTAGCTGCTGTTTCGGATCTTACTTTAGCCAAGGCTGCTGAGATTTCGGATCGAATTTTCGAGGTTACCCCAACTCCGGTTGAGACTTATGCAATATCGGGAGCGTCTGCTACTACAACAGAGGATAGGTTGTTTCGAGAAATTGAAAAATTAAATAAGCGAATAGATTCTCTTTCATTCTCTCGTAGCCGCTCACCGTATAGGTATAATAAACATTATCACCGCAATAATAGATCAAAATCTAGGGATTCTTCCATATGCTGGTATCATCGCCGTTTTGGTAAAAGGAGTAAAGAGGACAAATGTGTTAAACCCTGTTCTTGGCAGGAAACGATACCAGCAAAGAGTAGAGGCGACTTATTCTTTGCCTCAGGAGTCACGTCGCCTGTTCATTAGAGACCGAATATCAAATGTTTCTTTTTTTTGGTCGACACTGGTTCCGACGTGTCCTTGCTCCCAGCACTTGAGTATCATAAGCGACATCCTCCCCAACTTACCCTTTCTGCAGCAAATTCCAGCACTATCAATGTATATGGTCAGAAAACACTTTCTTTAGATCTTAATGTTAGGGCGAGAATTCATTTGGACATTTTTACTTGCAAGTGTTAAAACACCTATTCTTGGAGCCGATTTCCTCCACTATTTTTGAATTAGTCCCAGATCTTCGCCACAAATGTTTACGAGATTTCAAAACCAAACTTCAAACAACAGGTCATATAAAACAAGCTGCACTTCATTCAGTTAAAACCATTTCGAGTCATGAGACACTTTATCATGACCTTTTGAAATCTTACCCATCCATAACGAGATTACCTGATCCAACTCAACCAATCAAACATAATACTGTCCATTTCATCAAAACTAACGGAACCCCTGTAGTAGCTAAACCGAGACGGCTTGCCCCAGATCGCCTTGCGATTGCAAAATCTGAGTTTCAACAGATGATGCAGCTGGGACATTTAAGGCCATCTTCAAGCAACTACGCATCTCCGCTGCACATGGTTCCCAAAAAGGACACTTTCGATTGGCGACCTGTGGGGGATTACCGTGCGCTAAATGCACAAACAATCAAGGATAAATATCCAATTCCTTGTTTAGCTGACTTTACGGCTAATTTGCGCGGATCAAAAATTTTTAGTCAGGTCGATCTCGTTAAGGCATATCACCAAATACCAATGAACCCGGATGACATCCATAAAACCGCGATTTGCACTCCTTTCGGGCTTTTTGAAAGCACCCGCATGCAATTCGGATTATGTGGCGCATCAGCTACCTTTCAGAGATTCATCGACGAAGTCACCCGTAATTTAGAAGGTGTATATGCGTTCGTCGACAATATCTTAATTGCTTCCAGAGATCCGGAGGAACATCATAAACATTTAAAAGCCTTATTTTCGAGATTACACGAATATGGCCTAAGTATAAATGTTTCTAAATGCGTATTCGGTGTTTCAAAAATCGATTTTCTTGGTTTTCACCTTTCAGAAGAAGGTATTCAACCACTCCCCGACAAAGTCAAATGCATTACAGAGTTTCCCAAACCATCAACTCTAACTCAATTGCGTCGCTTCTTAGGTCTCTTCAATTTCTACCGTTGTTTTATACCTAAAGCTGCCCATTTACTTGCTCCTTTAATACAATTTTTAGAAGGGCATAAAAATAAAAAAGAAAACCCGTTCTACTGTTCCCCCAACCAACCGAACAACTACAATGGAATGACGCAGCCGATGCAGCCTTTCGTTTAGCTAAAAATGCTATAGCTGAAGCCGCACTTTTAAGACATCCGATACCTGGAGCTTCGTTGAGCATTTGGGTAGATGCGTCGGATGTCGCTATTGGCGGCACATTAATGCAACTTTCTAAAAAACAAATGGGAGCCAATAGCTTTCTTTTCAATGAAATTAAATAAATCCCAACAAAAATGGTCCACTTATGACCGAGAGCTATTTTCAATTTATTCCACAATCAGAAAATTCCGATACATGTTAGAGGGTAGAACATTTCAAATTTATACTGATCAAAAACCACTAATTTATGCTTTTAAACAAAAAGTAGATAAATGCTCACCCCGGCAAATGCGTCATCTTGATTTTATTGCACAGTATTCTACTGATATTCGGCATGTGCAAGGAAACAAAAATATAGTTGCCGATGCACTTTCAAGAATCAAAATTGATTCTATTACACAATCTCATATGTTAAATTTTAGGGCTTTCGCGGAAGCACAGACAATTGATTCGGAGTTACAACAATTTCTTCACGATAGTACATTACCTCTTCATTTAGAACTAAAACCATGCCAGATTTCAGATCACAATCTAATATGTGACACTTCAACTGGTACTCCACGTCCGTTCGTCCCTACTACATTTCGTAAACTCATTTTTGAACATTTACATAATCTATCTCATCCAGGAATAGCTGCCACTAAGAAACTCATTTGCTCAAGATATGTCTGGCCATGTATGAAAAACAAATAAAAACATGGGTTCGAGGCTGCGACAAATGTCAACGATCCAAAGTACAGAGGCACACCAAATCACCTCTCGGTACTTTTTCTACACCAGATGCACGTTTTTCCCACATTCACATCGATATAGTGGGACCATTGCCTCCATCTGATGGTTTTCAATATTTATTAACGATGATAGATAGATTTTCCAGATGGCCAGAAGCTGTACCCATTCCTGACACCACAGCAAAAACGATCAGTCGGGCAATATTTCATCATTGGATCGCACGTTTTGGATGTCCTTCGCTTATCACAACAGATCAAGGCTCCCAAATGCGATCATCGTTATTTGCTGAATTTACACGGATTCTTGGAACAGATAGGGTTAAAACAACCGCATACCATCCTATCTCTAACGGTTTGGTCGAACGTTTCCATCGTCATTTGAAGGCATCCATCAAAGCCCACGAAAGTTCCAGATGGACAGATGTACTTCCGATAGTTTTGTTAGGAATAAGATCAGCTGTCAAGGAAGACTTGAAAGCCTCGTGTGCTGAATTAGTATATGGCACAACATTACGTCTGCCTAGTGACATGTTGAATGTATCGATAATTCCGCCATGCGATGAAGAGTTCATTACTTCTCTGCGTAATATCATGCGCCATTTGAATCCAGTTGCAACTTCAACACATGGCCATTCTGCTCATTTTGTGCATCCAGCACTATCCTCATGCACACATGTTTTTCTTCGTATAGACAAAGTTAGTCCACCTCTCACTCAACCATATACTGGACCACATGAAGTTATTGCAAGAACTGATAAAACTTTACAAATTATTATTAATAGTAAACCATCCTGGGTGTCTATAGACAGAGTTAAACCTGCTTTTGTCTCACAAGATTTTGATTTTCCTAGGGCACCCAAAATAAACACTGCTCTTAAAGATATTACAACCTCTCCTAAGACTGTTTCGAGGGTCAAAAACAATTTTCTAGTTCCAGCAAATGCTTACCATCTACTACTTCAACCAGAACTCGATCTGGCAGACAGGTGCATTTTCCAAAAAAACTGGCAACATATATTACTTACTAATGGACATTTAAATATTTTTTTTTTGTACATTGTTTCTTGTAATTCTGTGTATTATTATTGTCATTATTTTTTTTACTTTTCATTGTATCGTTCCTTTCAGTCACTGGGGGGATACTCCTGTAGTGAATCCGCCAAATGGCGATAGATTAATTATGATAGTTTGTCACCTGCGTGTGGCAACCCAAAAAATGAGCCAAGATGAATGTATGAAGAGCAGGAAATGGTCTCATTAGTGAATAAAAAGTTCCGATACTAACGATGCGTGTGAACTGTTATTTAAATAGTATTTTATAACCAAAAATATACTATAAACCATTAGCTGCTATGAGTATGTTTTACGAGTGTGATTCAAAAACTTGCATCATTATAGAATTGAATCAAATAATTTATCACTCCTGATTTAAAGGATATTCATGTCTGTTTACCAAAAAACTATATATAAAAATTATATCTTATGAAGGCTTAGCTTTCCTGATTATGAACTTCATTGAAGATAATAAACATAATATAATATAAATAAGTCAGAAGACTTACAAAAATTACGGTTGTTACTTACCATTTAATTAATAAACGTTAATTTAAGAGTTAAATTTTTTCATCCAATGTTGGATTACAAGACAAATGCAAACAAAACAAGAAACAGAGAAAATTGACAAATAACAAGAAACAAAAGAAATATAAGTCCACAGTATAGTCTATAAATCACACATTTTGTCTAAAGCCTCTCAATACCTGCTCCACATGGATCCAGAGTTGAGTGCACGGCAGCGTGCCAAATGAATGGCGTCCATTTCTTCATTGGAGTTGCACAGTTTACACAGGGAACTGGGCAATGACTATCGTGTTTAAATGCTTGGACAGGCAGTCATGGCCAGCGGTGATTCAAAAATTGGCGATAGCTGTACCTCGTGGCCATTTTGGAATATCAAGAAGTTTCAAAGCCACACTTTTTGTTTATTCTTCTGGTTGGATTTCATCCAGAAGTATTCTCTCTATTAAAAATACAGTTAAAAATATAACAATATATAATACTATAACATTAAACATAAAAGTTAATTTAAAGTAATTTATAATATAATTAAAATTTAATAATAATAAACATAACAAGATATATTATATTTAGAAATTATATACATGTATTATAATCTCAAATATTTCTCAATTATAATCTCAAGCAAATATTTCTGAATAATTATATTTATATGTTATTCAGAAAGCATTATTAATGTATTTTAAACTTGATTGAACTTGACAAATAAACTCGAATAGAACTATAAAATTATTAAAGTTGAAAAAGTACTAGTTTTAGAAAGTTTGAAACCTTCTAAAATATATTTTTAATTTGTTTATTTAAAAGAATGTATTTTTAATTTACATTATTATTTGTTGCAATAGCATGAACATTTTTAAAGATAAGACAATTTAAACTTCAGAAAAACTTTTATGTGATAGAGAAATATTCTTTCATCGTCAATAATTCGTACTTAACGTGGGAATAACATTATCAATAACATATTAATGCATACAATAAAAACACTCATTCATTTTCTCATGATCGTTGATATCATTAAAAATGGAACTAACCCAAGATAAAAACACTAATTTATTCATCTTTTCATGTTTAATGATATAACAAATTCGAAGCTATTTTGGAAAAAAACAACTATAACTAATTAGTACTCATAAAATATATAATCAAGTTTTAATAAATACTTAATTTTTAAGATCATTAAAAATTATCATTTCGCTTTAAAAAAGGAAACAAAAATTAAAATACTTGAAAATCATATATTTTACCAACCATTTTATACACGAAGAAATTAAAGTCTAAATTAGCACATGTTAATATTATTCGTAATAAAAGGATTTCAACCATTTATAAACCGTTTTTCTTTACAAAGGTTTAAATAGTGTTTTAGAAAACAAATTCAAATAATTTTTACACCACAGTTTGCAATTTTTAGCGGAATATAATGTTTTTACAGACCGAAATATAGTATGCGTATATGCCAATTTTACCAATAGTTACAAAAAATAAATAAATAAAATAAAATAAATCCAAAATTTATTGTGATTTTATAACGAATACTTTCATTATTAATTTTTAAGAGCGAAATTCATAAAAAAAATATCTTAAAACTGAACAAACCAAACTTAAATGTTTACGATTACGAAGAAAAAATTATTCACTAAAAAATTCATCTTTCTGTGGGCGATTCTTCAAATTTTACATCATATATGTCATTTCTTATATAGTTTCTAAGTAGGCGTCTAAGTAATCTAGATGTAATTGATAATTATCTATTCATTTCCTCCCTCGTTTACGAAGAAATACAACGGTATAGTTTGTATAAGATTGAATTTCGTCAACATCTTAAGCAATATTGTGTTACTCTAAGCAATATTGTGTTACTCTAAGCAATATTGTGTTACTCTAAGCAATATTGTGTTACTCTTAAGCAATATTATTTTCATAAATTCACTCTAACAAACATTAATTTTCTCCTTATAACATGCAAAATTTATTTAGTGGTCATATTTCTGTTAAATTTGTTTTTGGGAACTATACTCAGCTGATACTTTAAGTAATTGAAAAATATACTACTTTGATTTTTGTGATAATTACGGCTTTTTAATTTGTTAAATGGAAAATCATTCCCTTCGTATTCTGATAAACTAAAATGAAGAATGGATGCAAAATCATTTCGGAAAAATGATAGCAATTTCAGAGAAGAGCATATCTAAAATAGGTTAAATTAGTAAAGGATATGGCAATATATATAAAAATAATGACGATCAAGAAGGATTACTTGAAGATGATTTTTAAGGTATCCGACTACGTTCGGAACCGTGATTTTGAAAAAGCGCATAAATGAATAATTTCCATGATATTTAGTGTCACTTAGATTAGAATACAAATATAAAATGGACTTAAGGACATTTTGACGGGGAAAAAATATTTAAATACAATATTTCGGCAAAAAATTAACCTAGAGTACTATTTTTTTTCAAAATGTTCTCCTTTTGTGAAAAATGCTTCTATTGAAATAATATTTAGCCTGTATATAGCTCAGACCTCTGTACAGAAGCTCAATTATGATTTTTGAAAAAAATCACATTATTTTCAGAGTTACAACCAATTGAAATATTTATCGGCTTTTTTTCTTAAAATTTCTCCCCTTAGTTGTCGTAAGACATGGATAAACTCACTTCTAAGTTATATATTTCAAAAATTCTAGTAGCGTATCTGTACAGAGATCTGAGTTATATACAGGCAAAATATTATTGTAATAGAAGCATTTTTTACAAAAGGAGAATATTTTGAGAATGGGTCATTCTATGTTCATTTTTGGTCAAAATATTATACTTTTTTAATTTTATTTAATAATTTTTTATTGTTATACTATTCTTAAAATCATTTTATATACATTTTCTAATCTATGTGACATTAAATATCATAAATATTATCCATTTATACGCTTTTGCAAAATCACGGTTCCGAACGTTCTCAGATACCTTAATAATGATAAAGATGATCCTGTGAAGTAGAGTAAAAAATAAATAAATAAAAATAGACCAAAAAGGGAAAAAAACCATAACATTGTAACACATTTTATGGATTAAAACATTAGCAAGAAATACAAGAGATGAAACTAGATCATGTTTGAAAATAAAACCTATAAATATGCTACATGAAATTTTGGATAATTTGAATCAATATACGGATTCGAAATCTTTGGTTTGAGGGTATTAATACAATAAACATGTTACTTCTGGTATGAATAGTTGTTTTTCTTCTTAAATATATTATTACGAAATATATTTAATCTTCAAAAACAGAACTAAACTAAAGTATTAATTCGTAATGTGCCTACTTAAAGTGTGATCACTTAAAGGTTTAAACTAATTCTACATAGATGAAATGCAATAAGCAGACACTGTGTAAATTAAGTAAGTCACTTCATAAAAATCGGTGAAAAATTCGATTTTTCAATTTTGATTGAAAAATAAAATACCGCTCTTTTTCTTTCTAATACAATTTATATTTTAGTTCTAGCTGAATAAGAGAGAAGTATTTTTAATATATTTTTTAAAAAGTTGCTTATATATCTGTCAAATCCCAAAACCGCTGATTGCCACGCCCCTTTCAAATCGTAACAAAAGATACGTGCTACTTTTCAGCCTTATCAAATACTTTAAATTGATTAAAATAATTTATTTTGGTCAGCAACTTATTCTGGAAAGAAGTGAAGTAGATAATTATAGCTGTTTGCTTACTTTCTGGTAACTACATGCTATTTTTTACCTTGTTAAATATAACGAATTGCTGCACTTGTGGAATCATTTTTCCATCAAAAACATGTTATAAATATGCCTTGGTTTACTAATAAAAAGTTTAAAAAACGAAAGTTTGGAAAACAAGGTACAGAGACCAAGTTTTCCAGGAATTAAATGTTGCATAACAGGTTGAGAATTTAACTATGAATAACTAAGCTTTAAAAAGAAAAGATAGTTAAATTTAATAAAGAATATGTTTCTTTTTTAGATTCATTTGAATGTTTTGGTGTAAACATTGACATTCCACTTTTTTTCTTGTGCTTTCAAACATGATGAATCATATAGATAAAATGCAAGAAACAAGGTGTTCACATAAATTTTGGTCGTCAAATCCAGCGTTTGGATGCAAAATTATTAATATGTTGTGACTTTAGTGGTCTTATTCAAACATTTCTTAATACCAGGTTTACTAAAACAATAGTTAATCAAAAAAGATATAAAATTATATGAAGTGAACACGCGCTAGGCTTTCATATGCTATGAGGTATATTAAAACAGAAGTAGCTACGAAAATTTTTGCGGAATTATGAATTTGTCATCTCCCCCAAAGTGGTTTTGTTTGTCCGTGCATGCATTAAATAACGTGACAGAGAATGCAGCCAGTCTATGGCATTAGCTGCTGTCGAAACAGCATCATTTAATAATAGAGACCCAATCAATGGTACCTGTAAAAAAAGGGTCCGTATTTCTCTAAATGGATTTGTTACGGCAGTTAGTGTGGACGCTGGGAAAGTTGTTGATGCAAATATTATCGAGGAAATGATCATGCAATTTTAATGGCAATGTGATGAGTTTTCGGCAAATTACGTTGGAAATAATTGAGGAATGGAAGTTAAAGGTGCACCTCTCTCTCTCTCTCTCTCGTATCTTCCATCACTCAAAGGCATTACAGAATTTTCGATATACACAATACTTGGACTCTACGGGGACTCTAAAGCATACAAAGCAGATTTAGAATCTAAACCTTAAAGATATGTTAACATTGAAAAATTAAAATGTTTCGGCCATGTTGAGAAAAGAATGGGGTCACGATTTAGGGCATTCAAATTAAAATTAAAAAGCAAAGAGCTCGAGGTCAAAAAAAATCTCTAGGATGGCATAATAGATTGACAGATGCAGAAATAGATAGATTGCAACTATACTATGTTTTGGCTGTTCGAAACAACTCGGGAAACTTGCCAGCCATAAGGCAAGGTATTTGGGCAGTATTTTATGATAAAATTCGCCTCTGATCTGAATCTACGACACGGTTTATGCCCCGTGGAAGGTGAATCATGATGTAGATGTAATATAACCTTGCTGAAATATGACACATATAAGCATAAACACAACTTAAGTATTACAATTAGAAAGTGATTAAAAAAAGTATTTGAAGGTCTCTCTAGTCTTGAACTTTTATCGAGATGCTTGCATGATAAAACTCAAAATTTCAATGAAAAAGTATATAGTACTTGGTCTATATTTCCAACAACTGTATTTGTGCCATTGGGAACTTTAAAAACTGGAATATAAGAAGCTATATTTTTATATAATCAATGCTTCAATACCAAATTAAAAGTTTTAGATGTATTAAACATTCAACCCCTGGATTTTACAAATATCGAGTGCTGCATGAAGTAGATCACACGTGTATTAGGAAAACCAGAATAGGCAGCTTTACAATGAACCAAAGGAGCTAGAATTAAAAACAGACAATTAAACTGTAGACAAGATGATCTTGCAGATGACACCAGCAATCCCCCCCCAAGTAACTGTTGTGGTATGCATTAGCATTAATTATATATATATATATATTATATATATATACATATATATATATATTATATATATATATACATATATATATATATTATATATATATATATATATATATATATATATATATATATATATATATATATATATATATATATACATATATATACATATAATAGTAAGTTTTTACTCAAACACTTTTTCTCAAAAGTTTAAATTTCCACACAAAAGGAACAATTTTGAAAAAAAATACTTATTTTATAGCCTTGAAAGTTTGCACTTGTGTTAACACTATACAGATAAATATTTTAATGATATATTTTGTCAAAAATATTATTCAAAAAATATTTATGGATTAAAATGTATACAAGAATTTTCATCGCTTTAAAAATTTTGACGTGTTACTCCACATATATATATGAACTTTTTTTTTAAAAAAACTGATCCAAATTTTGAAAAATGCTCTCATTAAAATAATAAAAAGAATATAATGAATATATATATACAAAAAAATTCACACATGACTGTACAACCTGCCAATTTTTTTAAAATTGTACCTGAAAAGATCCCCTTGAGAACAAATTATATTAATAATTTTAATGAGCACACATTATGTTAAAATGTATTATCTCTACCTCCTTTAAAAATCCAATTTATGCAACATGTAAAACTAAATTTAAAATAAATTCAAAACAGTTTATGTAAATAAAATAGCTGGAATATAAAAGAGAATATTACTCATTTAAACTTCATTATGCATTTTTTCTTATTAGAACTAAAGTTTGATTGTATATATATATATATATATAACACATTTAATTTTTTCTCTAAAATCAGTCTATGAATTAACCAATTCTACGGGGTTTTCCAGTGAAAATAAATTGTTAACTCGCTTAATTCTATTAGTAAGTAGCACTAACACTAAACTTCTCTTAAGTTTGCTGGTTCGTCTGATAGTTACTTTAATAGTTCTTTCGAAGATAACCTATATACTAATTACCCAATATAAATCTCTTGCTAGGTTCAAACAAATTACTGTACATGCAGTTTTAATAAATCTTTTTACTGCTGTTTAGTATAAATTACTGTATTTCATGTATAAAACTCAAACTTTTATTTCACTAGAATTTTTTTTTTTAAAATTAAAAGAAATAAAGAAATGTAGCTTCATCGAAATGCACGAGAAGAAGGAAAGGGATATTTACAAAAAAAATCGTGAAACTTTTATTAATGGCATAATAAAATTTATCACTCAGCATACCGCTCGAAAATTTTTGCTGAACATGTTGAACAATAGCAAAGCTGATGCTATGTTTTAACTTTTTCAAGGTTTTAGTCCCTGTTTCCAAAGTAATTACGATAAGTAAAAATAAACTTCTACATTTCTTTGGTAAAATTTTAGTGCATGTGTCATCAATGCGTGAAATATTTTTATCACACATAGGTGGGTAAAAAGTTAGAAGTAGTATACATAAGTACAAAATCATCAAGAATCCACTATATTTTGTTTTGATCGATTTTATTAACACTTATAACTCTAGAATTCTGCTATGGTATTTTTACTTAAACAATATTTTTTTTTAAACTATTAGAACGCATTACTTCATTATGCATTTGCTTCTGATTTCCTAAAACGTGATTTCACACACCATGTTATTTTTAGAAATGTATTTATTATATTATAGGAGGGGTATTTATATCATACAATGGAGACATAATTATAAAATAATTTTAAAACAAAATAATTATAAAATAACTTTAAAGCAAGCAGATACACTTAATTCTATGAAATAACTGCTTGTTTTTAGTACTATGAGCATCTAGTTCTGGAGAATGCTGAATCACATACAACTGCCTAGAGTAAAACATTACAGATGATATGAGGTGACGTGTAATGCAACACTACAACTAAAATAAAAAGGGGAGGGTGGATATAAAAAATGGCTGAAGATACGATAAGGAATGGTACAGCATCGTGTTAGGAGAACAATCCCAGAATTATAAATCTTCAGAAGTTTCCTTTCACGAGCTTTGAAAGCTTTCTCAGATACACCTGCAGCTGTAAGAAAGATAAAAGGTAACAAAAACGATTTTAGTCTGTATCTGAGCTACCCCCTTGCCATAAAAAACAATCGAGGTTAGTCAAGGGACAATAATGATCTGCAGCTGCACATGACATCGGAACAGGTATCAATGTTTACTCTCCAAAACTAAACAACTTAATAACTTATTACCAGCTTACATATGCACCAACCACTATGAATAAATTTTGTTAACTACTTCTTTTCTTTTAAGCCGTTTTTCACTGGTATGAGGAATGCAGTACAAAACATCTTACTATTTGCGTCATTCCCTCTTCAAGAATGAGAATCGCTTTAATGCCGCACACAAACGATTCTCAACTCTACTTAATATGATGGAATTGGTAGGGATATGGTTTTACGGTTTTTATTTCATTAATACCACAAAACGAAGTTTAATAAGTTTGTATGGGGAAGCACACGATGAACTGGAGGCGTGAGTTCCACATTTTTGATGGGTATAGTGTTACCCAATTTCATCTTTCTTCTCAAGTTATCCTCCTTACACGCACCCGTTTCAAAATTGCCATTAGCGAAAGAGTTTTTCATGACTTATATTGCAATGCCCTATTATATTCTTGTGATTAAAGAAATGTTAAACATTAAAAGGTATCTCCTAAAGTAATTAACCAGCATATTTACCTACAGTAAAAATTTCAGAACTGTGTGGAACTTCGAAGAGATATTTCTATGATTGATTTTTTTACCACGGAAGACATCATGTAACTGAAAAAGAAATGCTGAAAAATAAGCTGTTCCACCTTAAAAACCAATAAACATTTTTTTACTGAAAATGAAAGGATGGCATCAACCAGCCATCACATAAGATAAAGCATGATTCTTTCCAAAATTGGATATAGAAGGGGCACAACATTGGCTTTTCAAAACGATTCATGGTTTTGAGGAAGCACCGATGAGAATGCAGATGACCTGCTTTCATCAAACGGACTCTGCACTTAATGTAATAGCAAAGGTAAGCAATGAGTACACAACTCTGACACCTCTTGGAATCAAATTTCGAATTTTGTGTTTAATAATCACAACTTAATTGAAGGAAAATTTGCTGCTTATAAAATCATTATTAGGGGACAAGGGTAATGTATAGAGATTCACACTGACTCCAGAAACAGTTAAATAAACTTTGAGTGACTTAACCTTGAAATCTATACCTCGTCGTCTTGCCTACCTAATAGTATGGGAGGAAGCAAAGCAGGACCAGAAACTTCCATTACAACTATTATTTATTTTTACTCAAGCACGCAAATCAACAACAGACTAAACCATAAGTAAATGTCCTAGGAGATGATATAGATAAAGCAATAAACACTAAGTGAACAAGCGCAAGTAATTAATCTAATTTAACCTAATCTATATCTTTGACTATACATTCCCAATTCACTAATTTAATACAGTGGCAAACACCGTTCTTAACTTAAGCTGCGAAAATCAACTTTATTATATCTTACCTTCGTAGTGCCAGTAACAGTTCTCAGCTCCTTCTATTTACAATTACAGAACTCTGACTTTATATAGTCGAACTGGTCTACATATCAGAGTTTCTTCTTGAGAGAGATGGTTGTGAATTAAACGTGAATGATAGCCCAAAGATTCCCTAAGAGGATTAGAGCGAAGATTTCGTAAAGATCCATCACAAAACCACCGGATTTGTTTTTGGAAGTAGACATATTAAAAAAGCGTTCACTTCCCCCAATGCTTTAAATTTTGTTCACAAAAATAACCTTTTAGCATACAAATTTTGTGAAACCAAGGAAGTTCAAACTGAAACTCGATCTTAGAAATGTTTTCAATAATATTCACAAATGTTACTTAAAAAAATATATTAACTGATTTACTACTCTTGAATTGCTTTCCAGGTCTGAAATTCTGTGGTCATTCTTTCCAGAGAAAACACCGCAGCAAATATAGCGATGAACTATTAGTTGCGGTGATATAAATACTGTAGTAAAGAATAGCATCTGAATCCAAGTCTGTTGACTACGAGGATTTCAAATTTTGAAATGACGATCTTGAAGCAAAAAAAAGGTATGAAATTACTATTAAAAACGAAGTAGTAAGAAAAATGATCTTTCTTTATTTTTTTTTCTTTTTAGATTTAGAAGAATCTAACCTATGTTAAAGAGTCTAGAAATAATTGCATTAGTTAAGTGGTTTATTAATAAATTACGAAAAAAAAGCTGATACATACAGGTCTTCTAACCGTAGAATATATCCCAATAATTTTCAAAAAATATTGGATCTAACTTACAGAATTTTAAAATTGCTAAGGAGATTACTAAAGAAACTCCAATTTAAAATTCTTATCGTCTTTCGACTTTTGTGGTTAAGTGCGCATCACATTAATATCAAAGAAGCATTTGAAGGAGTATTTACAGGCGAAACTTTTCCTTTCCTAAAGCTGGTTAATTCACAAAATTGATCATTATTTGGGGACATAACGACATTTAGAATGGTAGAATTAGACGGCTGCACGCAGTAAAATTATGTCTAAAATTCTACATTCCCTAAAGTACATAAAAGAGTGGAAAGTTAAGGAAGAGAGATAGTCAGTAAAAAGAACTTAGGATCGCGGGAAACTCGTCATCAATAATAATAAGAAGTGTTCATAGTTCTAGTCTAGCTGCCGCCGTAGTAGTCTAGTGGTAATGGTCACACGAGTAGCGCAGTGGAATCACGGGGTTGAGTACTGATGCTTCTGAAAATCTGTTTTGTAGAAGACCTGATACATGCGAAATCTGTTGGGGCCGAAAGTCCTCACATTGGTGGAGAAGATATCGAGAGAGGCTGACTCCCTTCTCATCCGCGTCGCTCAACCATTGTTCAAAATTGCGAGATTCATGCCAATGTTGTTGGATTAGAATGCGACGTTAATAAATATTCATTCCATTACCGTTCCAGTTTTTTAAAAAAAATATAATAAATGGATCTACACCACTTCCACACAAAGTTTTACATAGAGTTATGCGGTTAGAACACAATTAATAAAATTAATCCCGCATATGTAAAAAGAAGAGTTTTACATACTTGTATTTTGCTGTTGAAGAGATATGTGGTTATAAAAGATAGACTCTCTTAAGTTTATCCAACATTGCTTGTTTCCTACATTGCTAAGAATATCTGAACCCCTTTAATATTCTGAAAGAATTTGCAAGCGCAGAATAGGTGAATTAATTAATTAATTATTCTTATTTTTAAATTGGGTGCGTTTAAGGTTGTTTTATATAGTTTAGTATATTGATATATGGTGAAATTTCAGTATTAATATGGGCTTCGGTATTAAACAATAATGAAATTATTTGAACTTTTATTTCTTCATTTGGAAAATTAGTGTATTCTTACTAAAATATAGATGGGGTGTGTTTCAAATTCTTATCTAGTATTCGAAGAGGTGTGGAGAATTTCATTCTTTTTATCAACGTGGATGATAAGGATGACCTATTTTCAGTTAAATAGGATAGGATATATACATATTTTGTTGGAATAGTGACAATGGTATTTCTCCTTCGGACTAATTTTCATTACGAATCAATTATTGTACGTTGTATTGCTGTATAATTCAGTATTTTAGCGTAATTGTTTTATATGTGTCTAAGAATGTGGTTTACTGAGTTTAATTTAAGTCTTAAGATGTTTATTAAGATGTGGAAAATTCAAAATATTGTCATTGTTTCTGTTTATTCACCTATATCTGGGGTATGCAACCCGTGACACGCGTGTCACAATGTGGAACGGCTTAGTTGTAAGGGTGGCAGGAGAAGATTTAATAATAAATTTTAAAGAATTATAACTATTACCTTTCTTACTGATTTAAGGAAATGTGGTTGTCTCAGACAAAACACAACATCGAAATTTATTTTAAATTCACTTAATTAAAATACAATAGATAAAATTATAATGAAGACGACGCCCTTTTATTGTATTGTGTGTTGGTTTTCCAAAGGAATGCATTCATGAGATTCTGGAATTTGAAGAAAATGGAATCTGGAAGAAAACAAGGGACGGCCCAGAAAGTGCTTGCTTCCCAAGAAGGCAGATAGGCTTTGAGATTTAGAATTTCTGAACGATACTGCAAAACATTTAAATAATTTAAATTTAAGATTACAAAGCAAAGATTGTTCGCTTCCAGTCTTGATTAATCATATAACTTCGTTTTGAACACACTTTTGCTTTTGTGTATTGATCTTGGGGAAAGACAGAAACTTATGTACACCTAAAGCAATCCAATTTTAATAGTATCTTGGAGAACTAATCCTAATGTAAAAATCTTAAAATTGAATACTTAGTAAAAGATCTACAAATTGAATATTTAGTAAACGATCTACAAATTGAAAATTACATTAAGAAAGTACTGACTGTTTATAAATGACTTATAATTAAATTTTTCTGATTACTTATTTTTATTTTATACCTAACCTAATTGATTGAAACTGGAAAAAAATTAACAATATAACTTAAGTTTGCCCTTTTGTCTTTCCCCAATTATATTAATTTTGAATTTCTACTACTTATATCTATAGACTTGCATAAAATATGTGCTATTTGCGTAAAAATTCCGTAATAAGCCTGTAACATTTTTTCATATTTTCATACTCTTTTGTTTGTTAGAAAATTTTGAAGTGACACGCATAATTTTTTTTTATCAGATATTCGCACTTTTCTCAAAAAGGGGTTGACCACCCTTGATCTATACCGTGATATGTGATAAGTTTTTTTGTAACTAAATTGCATTAGTTTTTATGTCATTTTTTAGCGTATCGTAAAATTATTAATAATAATTTTACAGATTCATTTCAGGGAACAAATGTGTCTTCAAAGCTTCTTTGTTTTAAATTTCTTCATCTATTTTGTTTCCTTAAACCGGAAATAAGCGATCGTTGGAAATGAAACAGAAAAGCATTCTTCATAAATTCTAAATATTATATAAAACTTATAAAATTAATATTCCATAGAGAAAAAAAAAGTACCTCTGTAAAGCACAGTATTGAAAAGGAAATATAAGTAAATGTATGAAAAAAAATATTCGTTTTTGAAGTATTATTTTATTAATAGTTCTCGTAAAATATTTATAACAAGTAGCTGTCAAAAGGTCATTATATGTCACACGAGCATACTAGTAAAAAGTTCATTTAACTAATAGTTCAATATTTTAAAACATTTATCTACAATTTAAAATTTAAAACTCTTATGTTAAAAATAAATTAATCTAAAGTTTTCGAATTTAAATTTAAATTTTAATAAAAAAAATTTTTTATTTATTTACTTTTAGCTGCATTTTTTTTTTGTTTTGGATGAATTATACTTTATTTTCCTTTACAATAAATCTCTAGAGAAAGTTGATCGCAGTTTCACTTCTGTCTCTTTCTAGAGTGAGTTAAAGTGATTTGTTGTATATTTCATAGAAAATACTTTTATATTTAAAATAGAAAAACGAAAAAAAATATTTCACTATTACTTAATTATTATTTTTAAAATTAAAAAATAAATTAATAAGTATTGATAAATCCAAAATCGCTAAGCATGAATATTTTCAAATGTTTTATTATGGGGATAATATTATTAATTTGAACAGAGATAATAGCACGTCTGACATTTGTAAACCAGCGAAATAACAAGATTATGTCAGATAGATTGAAACAGGAGCTTACAGGTTCTATTCAATACCAATTTGTGAAACTTCAACAATCCACAAACTAACGTACAATCTCAGACAAACTGTTGCTAAGGAAACGTCGTTCGAACGGGACCGAACAGCCAGGGATTATGTTACTTCCATAATGAATCTTAATACTCTTACTTTAGTCAAAATAAATTAAGTCATGCAGTGTGAATAGCTTTCGAAATACTCTCTAGATCCAGATTGGAGTCGTGAAAGCATGTGAATTGCTTTGGATAATGTTCTCCGGCAATGGATCTGAATCTGCATGCTTGAATCTATTATGTACTAGAATAGATATTGTATTTCAAATTTCTGAAATTGTGTAGCTTTGATGGAATTCAAAACTTGTGATAGTTTGCATATACTCACTTTTTAGAAGAAGTCGTGCGGATATTCTGCATTTCAGAATGTTAATTATATTCAATGTATCTTAAGGAGTTCTATTGGAGTATTTAATTTAAACAGTTATTAAATTTAAATGATCAACATCTAGATTGTGGCTTTAATGTTTTTCGAAAGATTTATGTAACAGGTCATTAGATGATATGTTTCATTATTTAGGATTATTTAAAAGACTTTTATGAGAAACTGAAATTATCCTCTTTACTTCCACTGCACACTTAGTGGATCAGAAAGAATCGACAAAGAAATTTTTTTACTGTTACCGTTAACTTGAGCTAAGAAGAATATCTTTAACTTAAATACCTGAACAGGTGATATAATATAAATATATCGTTGTTATCGTATTTCTAAAATAAAAGAACAACTTATTGTATAAGGTCTGAAGGGAAATTGATTACTTATTAGTCAGTGGTTAAATTGATGGCATAAACATTTGTGAAACAAACCGCTTTTATTGACTTTTATTCATAATTTGATATAGTTACCATTAGCCAATGGTGAAATTAATGGCCCAAATACTAATAATAAATATTACTTATATCTTAACCAGTTGAAATCAGACAGATGCACTGGATTCGAATACGTGTAGAGCGTTTAAAGATAGTAATTCTATACGTTTATGCGAAGTAATTACATAGATATTAGGAAAAGTAGCTTCCACAAATATAAACTGTCACTATGTTCTAAAGTCAAACGAATTCAATATCAACGTAGAAATTGTTTCACTTTACTTTAAATGTCAGAAATATTTGTTTCGAATAATAAGAATTATTTGCATGGAAAGAGGTTCTCAAAAGTCAGACAATTCAGGAAAAGGGTTTTCCCCTTAAGGTTAGTTAGAAGACACAAATACAACTCACTACAGGTTAGATAGAAGTCGATCAATCTTTTTTACATACCTTGACTTAAAAATAAGCTGAATAGAATGTAGGCAAATAAATTATTGGACTATTTTATGTAAATATTTTGTGCAAAATCTTTCACACACGCTTATGTATGTTTATATTGGGATTTATATATTTGTATCAGCAGTTGTAAGCGTACGTTTTTCTTAAAAGTAAAGAATTTGATACTATTCAAATGTAAATTTTTAAAACTACTTAATAACAAAAAATAATTTTTAGAGCCATATTTGTGGTTACATTGTAAGCAAAATAATACAATACATATTTCAAATAGTTGAAATGTAACGTATTTTAAAATTTTAAAGCTATTTTATCGAAATCCTTAATGTATCGATACATTTTAATAAATTTTAAGTATTTTATTTGTTATTTTTATGTACAGTTGGGAACACTGAAAGTGCTGAGTTGCCATCCGTTTGCTGTCAGTCAATCAGTTTACAAAAAATAACATTCATTATAAGACAACCAATGTATCTTTAAAATAAATCTTCTCGAAAATAACGACAAGCACGGTATATGTGATTTAATGCAAATTCTCAAAATAATACACATATATGATTTCTTTACCCGACTGCATTAAGTGAGCTCGTTATTGCCTCTTAATATGACATTTGAAGCATGCAGTATTTGTAAGTTTCTCCCTTCCTGCTGTTTCAAATCCCAAGACATACATTCTTCGATCAAAACAAGTTGGATTTGACAATAATTTGGTACTATCGATCAGATAACTACCCGTCTATTTCTCGAAGCTCCAAAGTAACTTATTAGGTTCAAAACTCATCTCACTTCCTCTGGGCAAAGTTTCGCCAAAAGCAGATTTGATTTACCACGCTCTGCTCCTAAATTAGGAAGTCGAAACAAATTAATGAGCCCCAGGCCATTAATAATGATGTCAATCGCAAATAGCTTGTTCCTCGAAACTTAATAACGATTCGCAATCCTAACTCTGCAATCTGGACGTTCAGTCTTCATTTTATAATGAGAGAGAGTAATAGGACTGGAACAAGAGCTATGCTAAACTTTCAGCAAGTTCCTCATTAAAAAGACACGGTAAAATTTATAAAATTGAGTCATTCTCCTAAATAATGTGCCTTTTGAGACTTTATAATAATAAAAATGGTAAATTAATGTTCTCGAGACAGTTAGGAGCCGATCCTTTATTTTATTGGAAGCATACCTTGAAGTCTCAGTGTTGAGTAGGAATCTCAAACATTGTAATAATCTATATTTTCTTTATTATTTACTCATGAATTTTAACACAGGCATTTAAGTTATGTGTTGAAATTTTACAAAATATATATGCTTAATATGCATTAATAAGTTTATCTAAAGTAGGGATTACGCATAGTAGAATTTAGTAAACTTTAACTCGTATGTTGCATGTGCTTTAATATGTTCAACTATTAGCTTCTATCCATAGCAATGCTTAATTTTTCAGCTTCCATTTTGGTACTATTCATTGAATACCTGTGAGTTAAAATTTTGATAGATAATTACTTTCACTTATATACGTACATCGGTATCTAGAGAAATATAAATTAGAAAAATAAATTGTGTCTTGATTGAATTTGATTTAAAGATTTAAGTGATATCTTATGTATACACACCACTCTCATAGAATAGTTATGTACAGCACAATAGGGAACAATATTATACATTTCCTACAAAACTACAATATTTTCTTAAAAGGAAAATTCAACTTATATATGAGTTAATAGTGTCTGAAGCTATCTTGAACATTTTTATATTTTACTTTTCCTCGTTAGACAGGTTTTCATATTCAATGTTTACACGATTAAGAACAAAATTCCTTCCTAAAATATTAATATTTTATTGGCCTCAGCAACTTAAAATATCCCTAAAAAGATGCAATATTTTTTTTATTTCATTAAATATAATCAAAATATATGATTTTCTTTTAAATAGAGTTTACAAACCAGAAGTATCGGATATTCATAAAAAAACAAAAAAATCACGCCAGAAATATTTATTTTCACTATAACAGTATCCATCAAAACTAACTTATGAATCGCAAAAATACAACAATTTGAGTTATAAAGTAATTTTTCAAGTAACATTAGTCAATTTATAATTGCACATTGGATAAAATTCTGACACATTATTATTTTCAAGTAATTGCTTATGGAGCATTACTTCCACACAAAGTTTTGTAATAAGTTTCATCATCCTACAGCTTTCAGAAGATTGGATACTCTGAATTAATTTTAAAATATTCATTATTTAACCAAATTCATAAACTATCCTTCCAAAGAATATCTGTTTTGAGCAGCTGAACTTGACTAAAGGATGATGAAACTGTTAATATAGTTAGCCCACAATATTTATACCCTACGCTAGAATTTTCAATGGGCTCTCAGTGAAATTTTGTTAAAGTGTATCATTTACCTATACTAAGCCATACTTTAACAGATGTAAGATACTATGGGAAAAATGTGTTTCAAAACGTGGCCGTGAGTTAAAAAGGTTAGACTGGACTTTCATGTTTTCAGACAAGGAATGTTTCCTCCAGCTCTCTTAATTCCGGAATCACCACGATACCCACTGGTCAGAACGAGAACAGCATATTATTTGGTTACCATTTTCTGACTCCTTTCAGTAATATTAATCATTGATATAAAGTGGATAGCCAATAGTATCAAAGGGCAGTTTCTAATAAAACCCAGCTGTCTTCTAAAGTTTAAGAGAGTGTTCCTACTTTTTTTTTTCAGTCGTCAAATTAAGAATTTATTGTCACGCGAATGTGACTTCTCAGCTCTAAGCATAGATAAACTATTAAATCCATACCATCAATATGTTCCGTATATCGTCGAACACACCATTCTACTTATAAGAGTCCTATTATTCAGCCTCTATCAAACTTTTGCAGATGTTTAACCCTGCACTTCTCACGCAGAGTATGTCATACCCACCACCTAACTTTTTACAAGATTGCAGCGGAACCTTTTTGGAAAATGAATAGTTTCTCGTGGAGCTGACTTTAAGGTCATAACCTTTGAATGTATATTAATATTCTAAATATTTATTTTTGGATACACCTCTTCGTGTATGTAATACTCTGCGTTGGAATCGCCGTTATAGTTCTAAATTCATGAACACACTTTAAATCTTTCTTCTGCTATGGCGCAATATTGTGGTTATTATTGAAGCAATGCGATATTTAAGTAATTTAATAGATATAGTACAACTTTATTTTTTTGGATGAAGAAAGTCTCATCGCGGGAATAATGAGGAAGAATCGAACGATGAAAAGTATAATATGATGCATTATTCTTCAACAGAAATTAATCCAGATAATTTAAGTGAGAGAGCAGTTATCGTCATTGATAAAATGACGATAATGCTACAAAAGGTTATCGTTAGCCTACGACAATATTTTTTGTGTTGTTGAACGTTACGACAATAAATGCGCAAATTATTTTGTTTACACAGAAACCACCTACTAACCATCGAACCAGACACTGATTTATGAAGTGTTTTGTATTTCGATTTATAGCACAATGTAAATAATGTAGAAACCAGCAAGCACACACACAATGCTTCTACGAAATTAGAAAGAATTAAGATCCAGTAAAAAACATTGCTCTTACTCGCGTCGAAGACTAAAGTAGTGTATAAATAATGTATTGAATGCCCTAATAAAAAGAAAAGAAAAACTAAATTTACGTATGAAAAAAGTATTAAACATATATTGTATATCCTACTTTTGTTCGTGTTTTCAGTTTTGTATGCAAGTTGTACGGTAAAAACAGAATGTAAACACCCTTGTGTGAAAAACCTTGCGCGTGAAATTTCGCTCGTTTTCTTGGCGCCAAGAATGCCGAGTTAAATTGCTTGCGAGGTTTTCTTAGAGGCATAATTCAAAGAGATGCAACCAACATAATAGCGTAGTTGAGATGAATGTGATGCGTTCTTAACCCTATAACTACGGGCACCAATGTACCCGTGACTGCCGACGAGTTAAAATTCTATTCCGGTACCATATTTTTATCTGAATCATTGTTTTCAACAATGAAAACAATTAAATCAACAATCAGATTTCGACTTAACAATATCAATCTCAAAGATGCTACAAGATTGGGAATATCATTTTATAGCCATACTTTGAAAAATTAGTGGATAATATGTAATGCCAAATATTGCATTAAATATGACTATTTTGAATTTTTGTTACTTTTTAGTGTAGATCAGTGCTTCTCAAACTTTCAATGCTTGTGCCCCAATTTTCAATGAAAATTTTCATCGTCCCCTCCGTACAATAACAGTATGAAGAATGTAATAATAATGTACTATGGCATAAGGCTACAATACGACTCTAATTATAAACCGATCGAATTATCAAGATAGTATTAAATTTTGTATATGATAAGCCCATGAATGGTTTTGCTTCTTTTCAGTAAATGATATTTTTTAAAATAATCTTCCATTTTCGACTTTTCAATATGCTCGTACTCCTCAGGTACTGCTGTCACACTCTCTAGGGGGGGTGCGTCCCACAGTTTTAAAAACGCTGGTGTAGGATGTTGTTTGTGATGCTTAAGATTGCAATAAAATAAAATAAATATTAAGAATCGTTATACTTTTTTTGAACTACACTCGCCAGTAACTCCCTGTTTGTCAGATGTGCCTAGACGAGGAACAAGGTTATGAACCCCTGCTTAAGAAAAAGTCCTTTCATGTCCTTGCATGTGTTGTGTCCATACACTGACATACGCACGAGGCATATTGAGACGAAACTGAAAAAATTGATCATTTACTTCTCCCAAGCAGATATATCATACCTCCATATTTAAGTTATTACGGTCAACTATTTCCAGACAACTATGCTCTGTCTTAAAGTGTGTTATTGACTATAAAATTATGAAAAATATTAATAACTTTAGCAAATGTGTTTTGTAAAAATATTTTTCATAAATATTCACATATCTTAGAGATTTTCGATTCTTTACTTTTTAAATTTTAATACAATATTTATCTAGTATGTTATTAATACTTGAATAAATTTTGCGAAAATGTATTGTAAATTCTGAATGTATTATAGAAAAAAATGTACCAGGCATGGTTTTTTAACGAAATATTTATGTTTTGATAAATGTGTGTATTATCTTATTAAAAAAAGCTTCGTCATATCATTTTAAAATTAAGCACACAAGGAATGAGAAAGTTTCACTCAGATTGTAAATGACAACCCACAACATAGATAAATTCAGTTCATTTGTTAGGGTTGAGAATTAAAGTTGTAACATTGTGACAGGGTAGCATCAAAAGTCACTCAGCTAATTGCCAAAAAAATTATTCGTATAGTAAGTGATAAATAAACAATAAATTCAATATTAAACTGCCCCACTTAACAGATTGTGTGCTAGAAAAGTTCTATTTATATTTTAGTTCATGTATTCCAGGCGTGGCTTCGGTGACTCCGGCAATCCGTAGTTCTCTCTTAGGTCGAGTTCATCAGTCAGCAAAGCTCCTCAGTAGATCCTTGAACGTGGCTGCGTCCACAAAAGCAACCGAGAGTCTTTGAAAAACACAAAACTTCAGAACTCATTTCTTTGGTAAAATGCAAGAGATCGTGCTTCCGTATCCCTTTGTTCTTGAGGTGAGGATGCCCCCGCAAACTCAAAATTCGAAGAGCGAAAACATTTAGACCAGGGGTGTCCAACCCGCGGCCTGGGGGCCGCATGTGGCCCGCCGTGAATAATTTTGCGGCCGGCGAGATTCTTTAGAATTTTAACAAATTCGACTTTTTTGTACAATATGTTTTGTTTAAAGAGTTTTTTATTGTAAAAAATAGATCCCACAACTGTTACTATTTTATAAATTTATTTCTGTTACTGCTGAAATCCCTTTTTTTTCTAAATTGAAATTTATCAAATATAAATCGTGCTCAAATTAAACGCACAAAAATCTGAAACATCAATTACGATACGCATATACATGCATTGAGATCGACTTGCAAAAACTAAGTGAAAGAGTAGAGAAACAGATATATCACTAATTAAATAAATTAAACATTATTTGATCATTGCATTAATTTTATTATAATATCTATCTTTGTGTACATGAAAACAATAATAATATATCAGTCTATTTTAAATTTTATCCAACAAATGTTTGTAATGGATCCAAATATAATATACAGATATATTTTTTTATATGAGGCCCGCGGGATTGTAAAGTTCTTCCGAAGTGGCTCACGAGGTCATTTGGGTTGGCCACCCCTGATTTAGACAATTGAAGGAGACCGAGAAATCCCTTTTCTCTTAAGAGCCGACCCCTTTAAACATCATGGGAAGGTCACTTTAACACTCGATTTCACCACTCATTGGCGGAAGTAACACATTTGCACCCGGCAATCCTAACTACAGTCCCACTCTATTGGTAAGTGGGTACAATCGGCCAGCACGCTTGACAAACAAACGTGCCCACCACATGTAGGCTATAATTTGTCTTGTCAATTTTACACTGAGTATACTTCTTTGTCTCACCCTGCTGACAAGTTGACTGCGTCCCATATGGGCGAGGGAGACCAAACACAAAGGGCGTTTACTCGAAGCTCTGTAGGTCGGCAAAAAAGAAAGGTGTGGCGACATCAAAGACATTCTCCGAGGCAATTATAACAAGTTATGTAACAGAAGTAATGAAAGAAAAGCCGGTGCTCTTTTTTTAGAGACACAATATCCCATCTGGACAACTTGACCCTCCATACATCAATCGTGACAAGCATAGATAGGGAGAACTCTGCTACAGAGCAGACATCATATAAGGTATAAGGATTGAATTTATCTCCAAGTGGTAATTTCCAACCGTTCTTTCAAAATATCGAAATAAATAAAGTATACTTTCCTTTTTCAACTCTAAAAGTCACATCACTGAACATTTAGTATAAAATGTAAATTAACGGGTCATTTACTTTTCCAAGGATATAACATACTTCGCGAAGTATTTCTAAAGAATTTGAAAGAAATGTCTCACATTCAAAATGTCTGTTGATTTCCGGCTATATATAAATGAAAATTCCTGAAATACGGTTAATAACAAAAATTGCACTGCATTCCAGATTATGATTCTTGTGAACCTATTAAAAAAAGTATTCTCGTAAGAAGAGGGTTTCTACCATTTCATAGAATCTGATGTCAAAAAACTTTGTTTTTTTAAGGAACAAATTTGGAGAATAGAAGAAAAGTTTTATTTTCTTATTTCTGAAAAGTGAAGTAAACTTGGACGAAAAGTATTTCCTTAGAAAAAGTGGTCGATATATACCAGACCTTTTATTTCATTCAGATAAAATGAAAACGCGTTTTAAGGAAGATAAAATGTTTTTAAAAAGTTCTGTAAAACTTTTAGAATTGTGTTATTTAGTAACAGCCGAATGTATCATTTTATGGTTGAGAACATAAAAATACAGAGTATAAGAGCTATGGAACAGCTATCGTTTATTTTGCAGCATTAATTTTTACTCTGGGGTAAGTTGCATTCTCTTTTGAAAAAAAGTAAATTGGTTCTTGTTATAAATTAATTTGTCAACGAATACAAAGTTCTTATAACTTCCCAAACTCTTTCTACATTAATTTATTTTAGTTAACAGAATGGACGTTTCTAAGTATAATTGTTGTTTATATATTTATGCCCTTTCACAAAAAGAAGGATTTCTATTAATAATGGATCTAAAAAAATTCAAAAATGCTTTCAATATATTTTTATGACTTTTTTTAAAGATGAAAATAAAATACTCTTTGAAAATGAATTTTTTTCTTGTATGATTTACCTAATTTCAAAATCGTAAGCAATAAAAAGAGTGTAAGTGTAAGAGATGAAAATCGCCACAAACAGAGATGATCTTATCATAACTTAATTGGCAATATAATATCATGTCTGTAAACTTTAGAAAAATGTCCATCATTTAACGTAAATTTCATTTGAATCGGCGCTAGGTATACACTGTTGAATTATTACAAAATGTTACAGTCACTTTTTTTAAATGTTAATTTATTTTGACGGGTAAAATACAAAATATTTCTGTTAAGTCACTAAGGATGATCATAAAACATTTCCTATATTTGGCATAAGTATTTAGATATTTTATGTAAAACTGCACACACACACACACAAACACACACACACGCATTTATATATACACTACTGGACAATTGCAAAGGACGGATAACACTATCATCCATAACAACCACAAAATGAAAGGAAGCAAAATATGGAAAATTAGAATAAGTGTGGGATATTAGTAAGAAGAAGTATGAGTATGCAATTTTTTTCCACGTCTGTTCATCACGTGTTAGCGTTCATAAAAGCTTTAAAGGTTTGACGCGTGTGGACAGTTGTTGTTTCAAGTCGAAGTTTTACAGGAAATATTTAATAGACGAACTTAAAATTTTTGGCATGTCTTCCCGACATCACATAGATGATTTCATGCGTGACCGAATAATTGGAAAGATCGAAGAAGGGCGAAATATAACAGATGTTGCCAGGGAGTTCGACATCGCTCACAGCGTTGTTGCATGGCTGTGGAAGTCATTTAAAACTACTGGAATGTGTAGTAGACGGCACGAGGGAGGTCGTGTTAGAAGTACGACGCCTGCAGAAGACAGATATATCGTCCTATCTGCAAAAAGGAACAGGCGCACCACAGCTCAGCATGTGGCAAATCAGTTTCTTGCAGCCTCAGGAAAGCAGATCTCCCGAAAAACTGTTGCCAGACTTTTGAGGGGAGGAGGACTATACGCACGCAGAACCTGTTGTGTATGTCCCATTAACCAGACAGCACCGTACTGCCCGTTTTCAATGGTGTAATGAGCATCACAATTGGACTGAACAGGACTGGGCATGCGTACTATTCTCAGATGAGAGTAGGTTCAGTCTGTCATCGGATTGTAGACGCAAACTGATCTGGCGCGAGAGGGGTACTGCTTATTGTCCAGAAAATATCCAGGAAAAGGACCGATATCCGACATGCAGTATCATGGTGTGGGCCGGCATCATGATCAATGGCCGCAAGCGCCTACATGTGGTTGCGAATGGGACTATGACGGGCCAACGATACATTGATGAAGTTCTACTTCCTCATGTTCGTCTTTTCCGTGTTGCTGTCGGTGATAAATTTGTTTTTATGGACGACAACGCAACATGTCATCGAACACTCGCTGTTCAGGATTGTCTAGACAGCAAGGGTATTCAACGTCTCGTATGGCCAGCGCGTTCTCCAGATCTAAACCCCATTGAAAATATGTGGGATTCTTTGGGGAGGCAAGTTGCTGGTCGAAACTATCCTCCGACAAACAAGAACACCCTCATCCGTGCACTCACAGAGGAATGGGTTAAATTGCCTCAACAGCTGCTGGATAATGTTGTGCAAAGTATGGTACGACGTGTGGAATGTTGCATCACACTCCACGGTGGACATATCCCGTACTGATACCTTTCTTTAAGGTGCCTGTTGACTTTCAGATGCATTGTTCCATTTCTCCGTACGCAGATCAAATGAACATTTTTTTCTTTCAGATGTTTCACAGCTTTTGTACTTTCAGAACAATAAATATTCTTTATTCTAATGTCTGAACAGTGTGGCAACTATATTTTATCATACTAGACCTCATGTCTCGCTTAATGTTATGCTACATAGCAATTTGTGATCCGTTCTTAGCAATTGTCTAGCAGTGTATATATATATATATATATATATTTATGTCAATTTTTCAATTGATTATTGTGATTGATTGTATATATTTAAATATATATATATATATATATATATATATATATATATATATATATATATATATATATGCATATACACTGCTGGACAATTGCTAAGGACAGATCACAAATTCCTATGTAGCATAACATTAAGCGAAACATGAGGCCTAGTAGGATAAAATATAGTTGCCACACTGTTCAGACATTAGAATAAAGAATATTTATTGTTCTGGAAAGTACAAAAGCTGTGAAATATCTGAAAGAAAAAAAAAATGTTCATTTGATCTGCGTACGAAGAAATGGAACAATGCATCTAAAGGTCAGCAGGCACCTTAAAATAGGTATCAGTACGGGATATGTCCACCGTGGAGTGTGATGCAACATTCCACACGTTGTACCAAACTTTGCACAACATTATCCAGCAGCTGTTGAGGCAATTTATCCCATTCCAATGTGAGTGCACGGATGAGGGTGTTCTTGTTTGTCGGAGGTTAGTTTCGACCAGCAACTTGCCTCCCAAAGCATCCCACACATTTTCAATGGGGTTTAGATCTGAGAACGCGCTGGCCATACGAGACGTGAATACCCTCGCTGTCTAGATAATCCTGAACAGCGAGTGTTCGATGACATGTTGCGTTGTCGTCCATAAAAACAAATTTATCACCGACAGCACCACGGAAAAGACGAACATGAGGAAGTAGAACTTCATCAATGTATCGTTGGCCCGTCATAGTCCCATTCGCAACCACATGTAGGCGCGTGCGGCCATTGATCATGATGCCGGCTCACACCATGATACTGCATGTCAGATATCGGTCCTTTTCCTGATATTTTCTGACAATAAGCAGTACCACTCGCGCCAGATCAGTTGGCGTCTACAATCCGATGAAAGACTGAACCTACTCTCATCTGAGAATTGTACACATGCCCAGTCCTGTTCAGTCCAATTGTGATGCTCGCGACATCATTGCAAACGGGCAGTACGGTGCTGTCTTTTCAATGGGACACACACAACAGGTCTGCGTGCGTATAGTCCTCCTCCCCTCAAACGTCTGGCAACAGTTTTTCGGGAGATCTGCTTTCCTGAGGCAGCAAGAAACTGATTTGCCACCTGCTGAGCTGTGGTGCGCCTGTTCCTTTTTGCTGATAGGACAATATATCTGTCTTCTGCAGGCGTCGTACTTCTAACACGACCTCCTCCGTGCCGTCTACTACACATTCCAGTAGTTTTAAATGACTTCCACAGCCGTGAAACAATGCTGTGAGCGATGTCGAACTTCCTGGCAACATCTGTTATTTTTCGCCCTTCTTCGATCTTTCCAATAATTCGGCCACGCATAAAATCATCTATGTGATGTCGGGAAGACATGCCAAAAATTTTAAGTTCGTCTATTAAATATTTCTTGTAAAACTTTGACTTGAAACAACAACTGTCCACACGCATCAAACCTTTAAAGCTTTTATGAACGCTAACACGTGATGAACAGACGTGGAAAAAAATTGCATACTCATACTTCTTCTTACTAATATCCCACACTTATTCTAATTTTCCATATTTTGCTTCCTTTCATTTTGTGGTTGTTATGGATGATAGTGTTATCCGTCCTTAGCAATTATAGCAGTGTATATGTATAGTAATGTTTAATTTTTTTTCTTTTAGTTTTCTCTGATAATTTATTTGTACGGGACTTCGTGGAATTTAATGATTCTTTAATTAATAATAATTTCGAAACTTAAAACTATTTTTCAATTGTAAATATTTTAAGATAATTATATATAGGAAATTACTCAGAAAGAGAGACACAGTTTGGTTGTAAAAGGAAGCAATTTAAAATGATCTCAAGTAGAGACTAAACATTATATAATCACCTATATTAAATTAATTTATATTAAAATTAGAAATATTAGTGTGCTAATTTTAAATACATATGTATTAGAAGTGTTGTATTCCTGAAAAGCTGGAAGTTTGAAGGGATAGCAACTACATTCCATTGTTGTTTCACTGGGAAATATGAAAATGTATTGAATACAAATATTCAGACCAAATGATATCGTTTCGCTTGCCCATCTACTATACAAGATCAATATAACGTATGGCTGTATTGTAACTACTCAACATGCACTTAATTTGAAAGGAATTTCAGAGAATCATTCATTAACATTTGCACAAGTTTGAATAAATTCAGTTGAAAATAAATGTTTACATAATGGGTACACATAATTTTTATTACTCAAGAGAGAAAACCGTGATACATGAATGTGTGCGTATAAGTCAGTGCTTCGTAAACTTTCAGTGCTCGCCAATTTTCAAACATAATTTTCATCATGTCGCCTCCCTCTTACAGCAACAATGTACCGACTGCAATAATAATGTACTTTGACTCTAGAAAAAAAAGCTACAATACGACTTTAATTATAAATCGTACAAGTTAAAAAAATAAGTATTAATTTGTGTATAAGACATGCCCATGGTATTTACTAGTAATTACTAAACATGTTTTGAATTTAGTATTGATAAATTAATCAAAAAATACTTTATGCAGTACTGATACATTTATAAGTGTAATATATTAGTGCGAATGTGTATATTATTTTTACTATGTGAGAATGTTTTTTGTTTTACTTCCTTCCAGTAAAGCGTTAACTATTTTAAATATTGTATTTTCGACTATTTGATATGCTCGTGCTTCCACCATCACGTAGGATTATCAAATCCCATTCTAGATTACGGCGACCCACAGCTTCAGTGAGTGAATATTAACGTCACCCTGTTCAGCTACACGAGGGCGTTTGGTGACGGACGTCGTAGTTTTGAACTATGGTCAAGTGACGAGGCCAACACCTGAGTTGACACCCTCCTGTTCTAATTACCACACCCCACCAACGTGACGATGCTTGAACTACACAGATTTAACGTGCATAACTCCCCTACACGGTTTATCTCTAGTGGTACTGGGCTCAAACTCGTGACAAGCCATCCACGATCCGATACCTTAAACAAAGGGTTACCGCTGCCACCCCTCAATTTGAGAAACACTGATATAAGTACATTTAATAAAACGGAATTGCTTACATCGTGATGGTAGAGCTTGGTAAATGAATACAGTGCATATCAATGATTTAATAATTAGCGATATTACCTTGAACTTGGAAACCAATGGAATATATATACAGCTTTTCTCTCCAAACATTTTATTATTCATTCTACCAATTAATGCATAAATACTTATACATTTGTTTTTGAAACCTTTCTGTTTTCTCACATTGCCTTTGGAAAAAGTCATTAAAACGTCTTTTTGAATGTGCAACTCATTTATAAAATAATTATATAGTAGCAATGGTATATTAATTCAATTAATAATGAGAGTACACATCATGTAAAAATAAATATTACTCATTAATTTTTATTATTAAGTAGTATATAATCGTAGTTTTTGTTTTAAACAGTAAGCTTCATGATACTGAAGTAATAGTTCTGTGGTTTTAGCATTCATGAAATTCTCTCACGTTCACAAAACCTCAATAAACGGATATACGCGAAAATACGCGAACAAACTCTTCTGAATTATTTGATCAAATATATACTTTCTGAACTGAATAATTCGAAATTGTTTCCATTTAAAACCTTATCTAAAGATTTGGGTGGAAAGAAAAAAAAACTTTCTGCAATTTGTCCGTTTCCCTTAAGGGTGGGGTATCTCGTTTAACCTAGTTAGGTTTCCGCTGAACTTGCTCGCTCAATAGCATTAGGTCACTTATCACTAGGGGCGATGAGGAACTACTTATCTTCCGATGTTGTTCTTTTCGAAACAGGGGTCATTCAAGAAACATATTGTAACTACTTTATAGTAAGTACACACTTTTTGCTAACTATCGAATATAATAGATTTAGAATTGCCTTAGAATATATATATATATATATATATATATATATATATATATATATATATATATATATATATATATATATATTCTAAGGCAATTCTAAATCTATTATATTCGATAGTTAGCAAAAAGTGTGTACTTACTATAAAGTAGTTACAATATGTTTCTTTGAATGACCCCTGAATATATGTATATATATATATATATATATATATATATATATATATATATACATACATATATACTAGCCGTTACCCACCCGCTTCACTGGGTATTTCACGATGTTGTATATATGTATACTGTTTATATATATAATAATTATTGATATCTAGCATTACGAATTCGATTGTATTGAAAAATATATTTATAGCTGTTACACTCTCGCCCCTTGATATAAAAAAATAAATTATAATATATAATTTCTATTTATATCTAAAGAAGAATTAGAAAGTTTTTTTCGCTCACTTAACCTAATAATCAAGTGGATTTCCACCAAAGCAACTTTCAGTGGATCTCTACTCCATAAAATAAACATGCGTGCTGAATTTCAAGTCTAAATCTAACAGAGCAAAAACGGAATTTTTATCATCAATACCCCTTTGACGGCATTCTTAGCGGATTCCAATTCAAGAAAAGAAGCATGCAAACCAAATTTTATTATTATTGTCTTAGTAGTTCAAAAACGGGAATTTTGTCTATCAATACGCCCCAATAACTCTCCCCGCTCCTCCCTTTAGTTGATTTCCGTAAAATACATTCTTAGTGGAACTCTATTCAACTATAAAGAAAAAAGTGCTCAACAAATTTCAAGTAAATGAGTTAAATTCAAAAACAGGAATTTTTCTATAACACGCCTTAATTCTTCGCAACCCCCCACTCCTTTGGGGGTCCGTTTTCGCAAAAATCTTTGTAAAAGGAACTTTATTCCATAAACGGAACTACTGCTTCTAATTTTCAAGCAGGTAGTTTTATTAGTTGAAAAGCGGGAATATTTATATATTACGTCCCTTAATCCCCTTCAGAGTGACACTTGGGGATCAAATTTTACCCCAAACTATTTTGTAGCGGATCTCTACACCATGAAAGGAATTCGCTTACCAAATTTTAAGGCTGTATGTCTAATAGTTTAAAAATGGAAATAATTATCTATAACGTAACGCCACTTATGAAACGATTTTCACAAAGCCCATCTTATGACAGATCTCTACTCAGTGAATGGAATCTGCTTACTAAATTTCGAGATTTTACGTCTAATAGTTTAAAAAAGGAGTTAATTGCCTAAAACGCCCCTTAGTTCTCCCCAACGCCACTTGGGGTCGATTTTAACAAAACCCATTTTGCAGCGAATCTGTACTCTATGAAACGAATCCGCTTACCAAATTTCAAGACTGTACGTCTAATAGTTTAAAAATGGAAATAATTATGTATAACGCACCTGAAATGCCCTCAACGCCCCTTGGAGGTCGATTTTTGTAAAAATCTTTATGTAGGGAATCTCTACTTTACGAAAGAAATCTGTGTACCGAGTTTCACGACTGTACATCTAATATTTAGTAATGGAAATAATTATCTATAACTCCCCTTAAACCCTCGTAACTCCCCTTAAACCCCCGTAACGCCCCTTGGGGTTCAACTTTTCAAAATCCGTTCTTAGCTGACGTCTACTCCATGAAGGGAACCTACCTACTAAATTTCAAGTCTGTAGTTTTAATAGTTCCGGAGATACCGTGATTAATCAGTGAGTGAGTCGCCTTTTCTCCTTTATATATATATATATATATATATATATATATATATATATATTGTCGGTCTAATTATCAGACTGCGTAGCTCCATCTGAGTTGCTAATTTGATACAGTAAGGTTAGGCGCCAAGTTGTTGTTTAAGTTCGCTAAGACAGGCGATAATATTACAATATGATTTACTTTGATATTTCTGATATTTCTATCGTGCGATAATATGATTGACATGGGGATAACGAATATTAGTGTTAGTTTTTTGTTTTGGTTTTTTTCTTGCGCAGCAAAAGTAACACGTTCAAATTTTGTGTAATGAACGCTTAAAATAGTGTAAAAAATTTATATCTGTAAGTGTAATACATTAATATTACTTTTTGTTGTATTTATTTTATGTTAAAATCTTGCCACCACCTCTCCCTTCGAAATCTAGTTTTATTATGAAATAAAAAAAAATTAGTGATTATACTGATCGAGGAATAAATTAAAAAGCGGAGCGCGCACTGAGGCATGGCGTAGACAAGACAAAAGTATTAAGGAATCGCGCCAAAAAGCGCTTGGCGCGTTGCACTCCTATATCAAATCAGTACCGCCGGCGAAGTTGCGCAGTCTGATATTTAGGCCAAACTATATATATATATATATATATATATATATATATATATATATATATATATATATATATATATATATATACATAAAAATCTTCTGTGCGTGTGTTTGTCACTAAACTCCTCTTAAACGGCTGGACCGATTTCGATGAAATTTTTTGTGTGGTTTCAATTAAATTCGAGAATGGTTTAGATTCACAATTAGGTCCGATATCGCAAATTATTTAAAAAGATATTAATTAAAAACATTCAAAAAATACAACTCAACATTCACCTGCATTGTTGTAACAACGCTATTTTTATATAAAAAAAAAAAAAAGTAATATAAAAAAACATTTAAATCAATTCCTACTTAGATCAACCAAGAAAAAACTTATTTTAGCTACTTTTTATTAAATAGTTGCAATTAATATAAATATACATACACATATGACAGAATCAAAACATTGAGTTTTAATTAATTTTTATTAATTATCATTGAAGTATCGTATTGTCATCCAAAACAAACGTGTACATACAATTTCCTTTCAACTGAATGCTTTAACACGTGAGAAAAAAAGCATTTTTAAATGTTGACATATGTCACCAAAAGGGTCGCTAAGTCGCCAACGTGGCTGTATTTGTAATTTTTAAATAATTACTTTTAGTCAATTAATTTTTAATAATTATAATTAAATTATTGTATTGTCATCCAAAATAATCATATACATTACATTTCAGCTCAATTCAGCGCTTTAAAATGTATTTCATTAACGATTGAAAATTCCACCAAGGTAAATAAATAAATAAACAAACAAATAAAATATGTATAGAGATCGTGAGCTAATAGCAAGGATTGAAAAAGACGTTAGTTGGCGACGAAAATTGATTTTCAGCCAAACTGGCCAAACCCGATCTTTATTGTTACGAAACTGCAGACGCGCGATTCACGCATTTTAGCATTTTTAATTAGTATCTTTTCAAATCATTTTTATATATGTAATTATTCTGTGCGTGCGTATGTAACTGAACTCCTCCTAATTGGCTGGACCGATTTTGATGAAAGTTTTTGTCTGTTTCAGTGGACTCGAGAATGGTTTATATTTATAATTAGGTTTAGAAATGTTTATTTAATTAATTTTTTATTTATAAATTGTTGATCTTGGAATGCTTTACTTTGTATCCGGCAGACTGCGCTACGATCGCAGTAACGAATATTCAATAATACTTTATTATAATTCAAGTTGGTCCCGACAGTGGGTGCTGTGATCATTTCAGGAAAATATTTTGTCACTTCGTGTTATTATTTTGTTGAAATAAATGAAGGTGAAGTTGTACTTCTATTACGGATCCCAATGATTCCTTCAGGTTCACCTATACTATTTAAACGTTTGCAATTTTCAATTCGCTTGGAATTTGATATGACTATTAATAAGTCACAAGGTCAAACAATGAAGATTTATGTCCTAAATTTAGAAAATCCTTGCTTTTCTCACGGCCAATTATATGTTGCGTGTTCCAGAGTTGGAAAACAATCTAATTTATTTGTTTATACCCCTCAAGGATTAACCAAAAATATTGTACATCTAATGGCATTAGAATAAATTAAGTTTATGTACAATTTAATAAATATACCTGTAATAAAAAATATTTTAAGTCTCAACTTTTTCATCTTTAATTAAACCAAGTTTGAGTTTTTTTTTTCACACAGCCTTTACATTTAACTTCGCTCATAGTATACACATACTCACACGCTATCGATTGATTGAATTGTGATAACCGTACATGTGTAATGACGTTAGACATTGTAATAACTTTTTAATACAAATTTTACTCAAAATGGTCTAGATTGTTAAAGCTTATTCATAAAAATTTAGAATTTTTGAATTTAAGATGTGTGTATAGGACAACGTCTGTCGGGTCCTCTAGTATATGTATATAAAGTTAATATTCTCTAATATAGAGACAGGGCTCATCATAACACTGTACCTGAAGCATGCAAAAACAGAAATCGAAACATAAAACAGATATTAGAATTTGGAAAATATATTGGAATTTATAAAAATATTAGAATTTTTCAAAAAGTATATATATGGATGATGTGGTATAATACACATTGTTGACTTAGGGCAACTCTTATATAAAAAATAATTTATATAAAAGTGGAGTTTAGCATGTTTTCTGACCATCCAATCTTCCCCCTTGCTGTTGATAATACTGAGCGAAATCCTATTGAAAATATTAGATAGAATTTCTACATCCATTACAAGGAAAAGGTACCTTACCTACAATTGCATTCAAAAATGCATAGCCCGTGCTTAATCTGAGTATATTGAACTAGTTATTTCCATATATATTCTGGACCGAAATACAAATTCAAAGCATTGAATTAGCTGAGAATAGCGCTCAGAAAAAGTAATATTTTCGTATTATTACAACTAATATAATTAAATATTATGAATAAATACTACCGTTACTTGATGAACACTAGGATTATATTCGCATTTGATTATAAAAAAATTACTATTGTTAAGATAAAGCTAAAGAAATGCGTATATATATATATATAATTTTATCTATAATATGAATATGCATATAATTATATATAACTAGAAAGAGCGATAATTTTATAATAATAAGCTATTAATTATCTAAGGAATTGAATCCTAACTATTAAGAATTTCTTTATACCAGTGCTTCTCAAATTTTCACTATTCGCGACCCAACATTTATAATCCTAATTTTCACACACACACACACACATCGCGCCCCCCTCATACAATATAACAATGTATGGAATTCAATAATACTGCACTTTGATGCTAAAACTACGATACGATATTAACCTTATAAGTGCCACCAGCGTATATAAACGTTTCGCTCAGTCAAAACGTTAATTTCCCCGGACGTACATATACGTGTTTCCGAAGTAAGATCTTTTTGTGCACTGCTAACCATAAAATTATTCCGAAGTCTTTGGAATGTAATAAAAGGACCTTCACAATTTTTGCGAAGGATATATTTATTTCAGATTATTTGCTTCTTTATCCCATCTCCCCAATACACCACATACGCACGAACTACGAGGAATACGATTGGCATCGAGAAGCTAACCACGTAAATTTTAATCCGCAGTTGCGGGATTAATTATAAACCATGCAAATTATCAAGATATAAGTGCTAATTTTTTATATAATTTTATATATGACAATCCCATGTGGTCACTGGTAATTATGACGCATGTATTTAATTTAGTATTGTTAAATTAATCATCAAATCCATTGTGTAGCACTGATACGTTTATAAGTGTAATACATTAAAATAAATGTGCATTTTACTTTTTATTATTTCAAAATGTATTTTGTTTGTTTACTTTCAGTAAATTAATATATTTTTTTAAAAAATAATCTTCTGTTTTCGACTTTTCAATATACTCGCCCCCTCGTAGAGTTATCCCGACCCTCAAGGGGGGCGCGCGCCACAGTTTGAGAAACGCTGTTTTATACAAATAACTATTAATAAAATTAATTGGTTATTTTTGAATTAGACAATATTTAATAAAATGTTATTAATTTTTATTTTTTTTCTATTTTTTAGAAACAAGAAAAATTTTTACGCTCTATTTAATTAATAATAAAATTTCTGAATATTGAGACATGTACATTACTTTTCCTATGAGGTACTTCTACGATATTGAATTTAAATTCATCTCTTTGTCATAAATAGTAGTAATCATAACACATTATATTTTAATTTAGTTCCATTTTCAAGATAATTTGTTTTATAGTTCTTACTATTTGTCTGTATTAAATTAAGGTATCGGGGATAAAAACTAGTGTTATGTTTAAAATTGTCTTGCTTGAAAAAATGATATATCATCTATCTAACGAAAAATGTAATATTCAGATTTATCTATGAAGCAATTTTCAAACTAATGTAAATGTAAAATGGCTAGACAGTTGCTAGCTGGGCCAACTACTGGCAAACCATTAATCTGTTAAAAATAATTACCTTTATAATATTTATAGTTCTCTTTTAGTACAAATATATTAAGAGAACTAAAACTATCATAATTAAGATTTTTAAACAAAATATTTTTATGTAATTTTAAAAGTATTTTTTTTTATCATATCATCAATATTCTTAACATATAATCCTTATTCTCCGGTTAGCGTTTCGAATGAAGCATATCAATTAATGTCCCCAAAAATGCATTTCTATAGATTACAAAATCCCCCATATGAGGACGAGAGGTAGCTGAATACTACTTTCAATCTATTCACATGTTATATAATTTGTTTCTTATTTTTTTTAATTGGTGAAAATCCATTCCAGAGAGAAAATCTTGCAGCGTTACGAAAATTTCAGGTTGATTCTTTTGAATATATAACTTCCAAAATTAATTTTTTCTATCGGAAGGCTCTTTGTCAGTAGCTAGGAAGAAAGTTACTACATTGTATTGAAAAAATACAAATTCTGCTAAATTATTCTATTTAAAAAAATGTAGTTTACATAAATGCAAAGCGTTGAAGCCATTACTTCGTCCTCCTGTCTACGCTCAAACGAGTAGAATTTTTACCCCGCGAACGTCACTGAATTTCAACAGGAAGGGGTAAACTCTTAGGAAAGCTGCTCATTGCTTGGGAATTATAAGAATATCTCTGAAGTTAGGTGGTAGCTTTTAAAGTACTTTTTTACTTCATCCAAAACGGCTTGTGTATCAGTGAAAAGTGGCTTCGATGCTTAAGTTTATCAATGGATTCAACAAAAAAAATGCCCGTTTTTCCTTGTAACCTACTGATTTCGCATACATTTACGGCAACGTCAACTGAGGGGCGTGATAATTCTATGTAGGGGGCACAAGCATATCGAAAACATAAGATTATTTTTTTAAAAAAATTGTTAATTTACTGTGAAGATGCAAAACAAAATACATTCAAACTAAAAAAATTATAAAACACGAATTTGAGAGAGAGATTTGATGTAATATATTTATAAATGTAGACAGAAAGAGTAACGTAACATAATTAAAAATTAGTTATTGTTAAATCCGGTGTATAACGCAAACCTATGCTCTCAAGCTGCCTTTTTAAATTTTTAGGTACATTTGCCGTATTACGCACCCCCACCCTATTTACGAAGGAAAATTAAATATTCGAGTACAATGCTATTTTTTTAAGCCATTTATTCGGGCTATAATCCCAGGATTTAAAAAAAAAGGATTCTTCTAGAGCTGCAAATTTTTAAGTTCATTAGGTATGTCATTTATTTTGTAAACAATATTCCGATCTAGGTAGAATTCTAATTTCTTATACTCATTGTGTGTGTGATTTTTTATTTATTTTTGAAGCTATCATTTTTGTATATATATATACACGCAGTATAACGTGGAACCGTTAATTGTGATCTTATTTTTGTGTTAAAAGTATGCGTTTTACGCCAAACTTTACGGAACAAACAAATCTATTTCTTAAAAGTAACATTACAGAATATAATTATTATCTTGATCATTTGTAACGATTAAAATTAAGGTTGTACTTTAGCTTTGTCGTAAAAAAACACCATTATTTCATTCAATACATTGTTCAGACATGGGAGGGAACATGATTAAAATTATGATTGAAAATTGTGTCACAATTTTTTAAAGTTTTAGGAGAGCACTGATTTACGCAATATAAATTAGTCACACTCAGTACTTAAACAACAGTTTAAGAGGATTTTTTTTAAAAAAAATTAACAATGTATAAATATATATGCTTGTTGTGCGGTCAGAATGAAGCAAAAAACGCTAATTCTTTTTTTTTCTATAAAGTATTCTCGAATCTGTACATTAATAATCAAAACAATGCATTACATTATACACTAATGGACAAAAAATTAGTGCAATATATTTCCGTGAAATTTCAACTCCTAATTTTATTACTCACTTTACGTTTGAATTCTGGTTCAAGTATTTTAGGTCGTTAAGGTCAACTCTCTCCCACTTTCAACTTTATTAAAACATTTTATAATCCCCAATTCGGCAATCTAAGCCACTTCAACATGTAAATCAAGTGCATTGGAAAAGGGAGAACTTCTCGAATATTGATCAAAATTGTCAAATAATTCGATATTTTTTGTGAAAATATTTATTAATTTTTTTTCATATGCCTATCATAACGAGTATTTAACTATTACTTGTAACTAGTTGCCAAACCATGTCGACAACAATTTTTCTAACTCTTGAATAATACCTTTTAGCAACCTAGTTATAAAGGTGTCAAAACCTGTTGTCGTTTTCACTACTTTTTTAACTTTATCATCTATGATCTTTGAGATGGTCAAGTGAGTTAGCTTCATTTCACATAATATTTTTCACCAGCTTCTTAATACCGCATGATACGTTTCAAAGATTTTGATAGATCTCCTTATCTATACAACTTCTCAAAAAATACCATTTCTTATCTTCCCGCTGCCATTTATAATATGGCCGCGGTAGCCGAGTGGTATAGGTATCGGATCGTGGCCTACCTTGTCACGAGTTCGAGCCCAGTACCACTAACGACCCGCCATGTAGGGCAGCGATGCACGTTAAATCTGTTGAGTGTTGAAACGTCACCTGTTGGTTTTGTGTGGTAGTTAGGAGAGGGGGTGCCAGCTTAGTTGTCTTCCACGTCAAACTTGACCATGGTTCAAAATTACGTGGTCCGTTGCCAAAAGCCCTCGTGTAGCTGAACAGTGTGACGTTAATTATTCAATCAATCAATCAAAACTGTTTGTAATATATTATTAAATTATTATAAGATAACGCGATGTTGAAAAGCGATTTATTTTTGGAATGAATCAGACTGGAAAAATACTAGAACACCTCTTTTTTGTGCTTGGTGCGCTTGTCAACATTTGCCGCTGGTCAACATTGAAACTGAGAACGGAGATTTTCCGATTATAAGTTAAAAATTCAATTGGTCGATAAACCGTTAAATCATAAAATAAAAAGCACCTATTTTGAAAAATGAAATAAAGCGACAGACTTTGAAACTGTTCGTATAAAAAAACTAACAAAAATTGTTACTTATTCTGAGATAAATAACAAAAAAAAAAAAAAAAAAAAAAATCCTGCGAATATCAATCAAATTATAAATTTAAGAATCTTTTTTGATTTTAAATTTTATTTTTAAAAAAAGTATGTAATAAAAGAAAATTATTTTTTGAATGTTTGAAACCTTCCTTTTTGTATGTGAAGAAATACTGCACCGTTGTACATTTTCTTTTTTGGCCAGATTTAATGTATTCTACTGTTTTGAGTAGCTGGTTGGTGGGTGATGGAGAGCTATAGCCAAGAGCCGTGCTGCTTCAGAATTAAAATTTGATTTTGGTTTGGATCAGTGCTTTTAAAATTTTCAATACTCAAAATTAATTTTCATCGCACCCCGTCCATACAATAACAATGTATTGAATTCAACCATACGATACTTTGACACTAAATCTACAATATGACTTTAACCTCTTAAGTACCGCCGGCGTGCATAAACGTCTCACTCAGCCAATGCGTAAGTTGTGCCGGACGTATTTATACGTCTTTCCGAAGTACGATCTTTTCTGTTCAATGATATTTATAAAATTATTTTGAAGGCTTAGAAAAGAAATAAAATGAATGTCACAGCGTTTGCGAATGATTCACTTATTTCCGAGAACTTTTTTATTTATTCCCTCGGTCCCCCCAATACGTAACATATTTTTGTATACAAGTAAAACGGTGACATTGGGGTGTGAATCGCGTAACCTTTAGTAGGTAGTTCAAGTATTAATTATAAACCGTTCAAATTATCAAGATAAGTATTAATGTTTGCATATAATTTTATATATGAAAAGCCAGTGTGAGCATTGTTAATTATTAAACGTATTCTTAAAACTTAGTATTGTTAAATTAATTATCAAAATCATTGAGCAGTACTGATACATTTATAAGTGTATTTATATCGGTGTAGACGTATTTTTTATTTCTTATTATGTCAGAATGTATTTTGTTTGTTTACCTTCAGTAAATTAGTGACTTTTTAAATAATCTTTTGTTTTCAACTTTCCAATATGCTCGCAACCCCTAGTAGGGATATCATGCCCTCCCTAGGGGATATCATGCCCTCCCTAGGGGACGATTGAAAAACGCTGGTTTAGATGGTCATTTAATCTACAAAGGATGATTTTTTCCACCAGTGTTTTGTAAACTAGTTGAAAATTTCTTGTTTGGTACACAGGTTATACATATAAAATAATTCCATACAAAGTGCCAACACGATTAAATATCCTGATTAATTCCAACCTTCTCGATATAACTGTCAAAATTAGTAATACCATCTCAAATACTAGAAAAATTTTTCTGGGGCCAAACAAGGATCCTTGCTTCCCTTTGTGTGAATGACATTCCTCTCAGTAACAACGCTGAAATTTTCATCTATGTCGACTACACAAAGATAAGTTAGGAATACAAGGATCCAGCCTCCATCTCATATATAAGCATACGATGCTAATAGAGCTTGATCACTGGTTTACCAAGTGAAAAATAGCTATCAACATCTCAAAAACAGAAGGCGTGTTTTCCGCTAGATACAAAAAAAAGCACCGAATTTCTACACCATAGAGAATAGAATCACCTAGTCTAATCAAGCCAAGAACCTAGGAATTATCTTTGATAAAATTCTCATTTTCAAACAGAATGTAACGCTTATTAGAGAAAAATTTAAAAACTCCGCGCATAAACTCTATCTCTTGATTTACAGAAAACCTTAACAAATTAATAGGAACAAAATGCTTATCTACTCACTCATTCTAAGACAGATCCTGACCTACTCTTTTCCTGTTTGGGTACATGCAGCAAAGATCCATATTAATTATTTAGAAAGTGCTGAAAATTTAATTTTCAGGAAAATTCTTAACGCTCACAGGTTCATGAGGAATGTAGACAGACGTCAGAGTCGCGAGTAAAATACCTAATATTAGACAAACGTCTTGAAGGAATTGTATCAATTTCTTCAATAAAATTAACAAATCTGATAATAAATCGATTAATAGAATCGAAAAATATATCCCTGATCTTAATTACCACAGTTCCAGATAAATCCTACTTCATCCCGATTTTCTTTAATTCGTAAATATGTTCTATTTTATCTATATATATATATCTTTTAATTTTATTCTTAAGTTCTCTCCATTTAATATTCAATGATTGGTCGGGCTTCTCACCTAAACTTAAATGCAAAAAAACAGCTGACCTCCTTGATCAGCCATTCACAGAAGCTCCATTGGACGCCATCTTTCATTTTAACTTTTTACTTCTAAATATTTTCTCCCTTTAACTCGGACTCCTTGGCTGCAACCGGGTTGGCTACACACCACCGCACCCGCTGTCATCACGAAAATAATTCCTGAGTCAAGGTTTTTTTTTATCTTTTTATGTTCAATTTATGTTTGTAAATTTTTCATTGCAAAGTATTTGTTCTTTTTCTTAATTTTCATTAGTTATATTTTAAATATAATTTATTAAAAAGGGCAGTTTTTGAAAGTGTTTAAATGTTCATCTTAAATGTCATGAAAGGAGATAAAGGTTCAGAAGAACTAAGTGTCCCCACTGTTCAGTCCGTAATTGTATCTATTTTTTGTCGCGAATGACATCCGCCCACTGAGCACCTCCACCAACGTTTTGATGTAACCCTCCGCTTCAGTTGTTGTTGTAGCTTCCATCTTGGAACAGCGTGCGAATAGCACCATCTCGTAATAAAACCAATTTACAGTCCAAAGGTCGCAACGTTTTAGTTAAAACACGAACCAGCATTTGACAACGAACATTTGTAAAACAACACTACATTTTTGGAGCGTCTAATCGGAGAAAAAAAAATGGATAAACTTAATAATTCGAAGCGTGCAATCAAAGGCACCATAACTAAGATAGAAACTTTAGTAGAAGAATCAGGGACTCATACTCCGACAAAACTATATATTAAACTGAAACGTGTCCAAGAAATGAACAGAAAGATTGATGAATTAAAGGATCAGTACTATGATATCAAGGATATTAGTGAATCGGAACTACAAGTGATAGAAGCTGACATACAAAGTATGGAGGACAGACTAGAGGAGCTGGAGGTAAGAATTAGAGATATTCTCAATTCTTTAATTGCTAAATCTTCTGTTAGTTCTGTTCATAATCATGAAAATGCAATATATCTCAAACTAATTCTAAACTGAAATTAGAAATAAAACTGCCGGAAATATCTTTACCGGTATTCAGAGGTAGATACGACGAATGACCTAGCTTTAAATCACAATTTGATAACATTATAAGTAATAACAATGACTTGAGCGAGTCACAAAAACTTTATTATTTGAAAGCGTCATTACAAGGTGATGCCAAACTACTTGAAGCAGTTGATGATTCCTTTGAATCGCTCATCACAGCATTAAAAATTAGATTTGAAAATAAGCGTCTCCTTACTGAGACTCATATTAATGCTATATTAGAAATAGAAAAGTTAACAAGCGAATCAGCTCGAAATATTAGAACCATGACAGATATTCTAAGCAAGAATATCAGAGCTTTAAAACTCCTAGGTTTTGAACGCAATAATTTATCAGATCTTATATTGCTTAATATCATTCTGAAAAAAATAGATCGAGAAACTCGTAAACAATTTGAACAATCCATTGATTCAAATTCCTGAATTAGATACATTTATAATGTTTTTAGAAAAAAGAAGCCAAACTATAGATATTATTAATTGTTCTGCTCCTATTACTCATAAACCAAAACAAGTACCCTTCCATAAAGGTAAAATATTTCTTAATTCGAATGATTCATCAAATTCTTGTGCAATCTGTAAACTGCCTCATTTGATTTATAAGTGCAGCGATTATCAAAATATGAAAGTATCCGATAGATTTAATCAAATAAAACGCCTTAATTTGTGCATCAATTGTTTAAAGGAACATCATAAAATTAAGGATTGTAAATCGAAAAACTCTTGTTCCGTTTGTAAAAAACGTCATCATACATCGTTACATATATTTGAAGCGATACCTTTACCGCTGTCTACAACATTAGCTAGCGAACTAAATCCCCTACCGGATATGCAAGGGTCAACAACCCCAGAGCACTCTTATACGTTTTCGAACTGTGTGGGAGAAAAGAAAAATATTTTACTCCCGACTGCAATGGTTTACCTCAGTGGGGCAGAGAATCAGCTTTTCCCCTGCAAAGCGATTTTATAGACTCAGGATCTCATCTTTCCTTCATTCGACAACAGCTGGCTAATAAACTCCCTCTGAAAAAATAAAAAAATAAACGCGTCTATTTCGGGGTTAGGTGAAATAACCCTTAGAGTTAAACAAAAGGTTAATACGATGATTCAAAATAAAAATGGAGACTTTTCAACGCCGTTAGAACTATTAATCATCCCGTATATTACCACATCTATCCATCGCATGGATGCAACTAAAGTAAACATTCCTTCGAACATTGATCTCGCGGATAAAGATTTTGGTATACCAGGAGAAATATATATGCTTATTGGGTGCGAGCTCTGTTTTGAATTATTAAGACCCAATAAATTTCGATCCCCATGCGAAAAATGGCTGTTTCAAGAGACTGTTTTCGGGTACATTGTGTAGGGAGTTTCGATAACTTTGAGGAAAAATCATATTGTGGCTTAGCTATTAATGCGGAAATCAATTCAGATAATCTTAATCAACAATTGCAAGCATTTTGGGAAATTGAAAAGGTAGATGAATCCTCAATAGAACATTGTTTAGAACATAGTTTAGAAGAAGAAATTTGTGAAACCCAATATCAAAACACTCATTATCGCACTGAAGAAGGACGCTATGTTGTACAATTACCCCTTAAAAAAGATCCATATTGTTTAGGTAGTTCAAGGTTCTTGGCTGAAGTTCGTTTGAATCAACTTTGGAACAAACTGTCGAAACATTATGAATTACAAACCCTTTATAAATCGTTCTTACAGGAATATATTGATTTAAACCACAGGCAATTAGTAGCTGACCCCCTAGAAACAAATATTTCTTATTTTCTACCACATCATGGAGTGTTTCGCCCCGATTGTAAAACTACCAATCTTAGAGTAGTTTTCAAAATGCCTCTTCGAAAACAACATCAAGTCTTTCTTTGATTGACATTTTGTATAAAGGCGAGATTTTGCAGCAAGATTTATTTTCAATTCTTTTGAGATTTAGGCAGCACACATTTGTCTTTACAACGGATATTTCAAAAATGTTTAGACAGATTTTAATTAACCCCGGTCATCGAAATTTGCAGATGATTTTATGGAAAGACAGTGTTGATGGTCCTGTACAAACTTACAAACTCAACACTGTAACTTACGGGACTACTGGTGCACCCTATCTTGCTACCCGAACCATTCAGCAATTAGCTAGGAACGAGAAAGAACATTATCCTTTGGCTGCATGAGTTGCAATCAGAGACATTTACATGGATGATATTTTAACAGGTAGTTCAGACTTTCAAGAATTTCAAAAACTACAATTAGAATTAATTAGTTTATTTAAAAAAGCGGGTATGAGCCTACATAAGTGGTGTAGCAATACTCCAGAAATATTGAATTCAATACCTAAAGAAGAGCAATCTTGAGATTTCTATTGCCAATCATCAGACCAAAAAACAATTAAAACTCTAGGAATCATTTGGAGTCCACAATTTGATTATTTCTCTTTTAAGACCGTTGTGAACTGCCGGGAGTCGTATACAAAAAGAGAAGTTTTATCCATTATCGCACGTTTATTTGACCCCCTTGGATTCTTGGGGCCAATTCTAACTAAGGCCAAATTAATATTACAGAAACTTTGGGTTCTCAAATTAGAGAATGGGATGAACCTCTCTCCAATCCAATAGCTAAAGAGTGGAACGACTTCGTGTCTACCCTGTCAGTTATTCAAAATATCCATGTCCCTCGACTCGTAATAGGAAAAGGCAGAATTATTATCCATGGATTTACCGACGCCTCAACAGCAGCATATGGTGCTGTACTATATGCTCAATCGATCTCAGAAGAGGATGCATCTACAAGACTTTTGTGCAGCAAATCCCGTGTTGCACCGGTGAAACCAATCACTATCCCTTGTTTGGAATTGTGCGCTTGTGTGTTATTGTCACAGCTCATGTAAAAGGTTTTACATTCCTTGACGCTACCTATACAGCAAATAATGCTACAGACTGACTCTAACATTGTGTTAGCCTGGATTCAGCGATCCCCTGAGCAGCTTAAGACATTCATCGGCAATAGAATAAAAATTATACAGAGACTAACCCAGAACTGCCAATGGAATCATGTATCCTCTAATGAAAACCCGGCTGATCTAATATCACGTGAATTGAATGCTTCGGACATCTCTTCTAAACAACTTTGGTGGCATGGCCCAGACTTTTTAAGGGAAGAACTTGAAGCAAACCCAATTGGCTTTGAAAGGATAACTTCTGACAGTGACTACTTAAAGGAACTTAAACCCGCAATTGTGCTTTTAACTTCTTGCAAATTCTCTCTTATAGATGATCTTTCAAAACGTTCTAATAACTATACTAAATTGTTGCATATTTTGAGTTATATGTTCAGGTTCTTCCACAACTCTAGAAATCCTAGTGTAAAAAGTTCTTGTCAATTAGATTATAGTGAAGTGAATGAAGCAGAATTATGCCTCATTAAAAATCTTCAAGCCTCTGCCTTTCAAGAAGAAATCGAGTTTTTAGCTAAGAGTAGTTGTAATTCAAAAAAGGTAAATTTTTCTCTTTAAATCCATTCCTAGATGAAAATCAAATTTTGAGGGTTGGAGGACGTTTGCAAAACTCAGATTTAACTTACAGTCAGAAACATCCAGCTATACTCCCAGCGGATCATCTTCTCACCAAATTATGATAAATATACACAATAGAAATTTTCGTTTAGGCCTTCAAGCTTTGCTTTATTGTACAAGACAATGATTTTGGCCACTTCGTGGCAGATCAATAACGAGGAAAATTGTGCACGAATGCGTAGTTT